>CAUYPK010107923.1:0-11406 GCA_963574355.1 Loris lydekkerianus | reverse complement strand
GTTTTGGAATGCATAAAACTTGATTTTGCGAAAAGTATGCTTCTCTACGAAAGCTATAACCCAACTGTAACCCAAGAAGAAGGGGAAAGAGGAGAGGGATGGGAGTTTTTTCTTAATAAATCACATGTACTCAAATCCTTGGCTCAGAGTCTGCCTCTGGGAGAACCTGACCTAGGACTGTCTGTGAGTGAAAGTGCTTTGTAAACTACAAATAGGGGGACCATATGTCCTGGTTTGCCTATGACAGTCCTGCTATATGTCTGTTGTCCAGGTGTACTTAGTAATAGCACTTCCTTTCACATGCAAAAATATACATTCTATGGTTACTCTTAGTATACAGCACTCCAGAAATGCTTGATAAAATAGGAAGTGAAAATGATAATGATTGAACTCAGTGAAGCAACT
The DNA here is from genome assembly GCA_963574355.1 of Loris lydekkerianus. NCBI lineage: Eukaryota > Metazoa > Chordata > Mammalia > Primates > Lorisidae > Loris > Loris lydekkerianus. The sequence goes on along the minus strand of CAUYPK010107923.1, from coordinate 11,001 downwards.
AATTCACCTAATTTCTCCTCAATGAAGGAAATGTTTGACTACATTGGCATCACAATTTAAAGATGAGTACTATGATTTTTCTAAAATAACATTCAGAATGTGATGTGCTTATTACCCATAGGATGAATAAGAATATGTTTTTAAAATGAATATTGGTAAAATTACTTAAAGATTTTAAAATAGCACAGATTACAAAGGATCATTATTAATACTATATAATGTATGTAAAGTGAAATCTATTGAAAGAAAAAAGTCACCGGCAATAATAACAGTTACGGTAAAAATTTTATTATCAACATTCTCAGATTTCATTTGATGTCTTAAAGCTATGGGCCATTCCCACAAGAGAATAGGGGTGTATTTATGAGGTGAGTCAGTCTTGAGTGTATGTAGATGTTCATTTTGCTAGTTGGAGAGGCTGAATTGATCTTTTTTTTTTTTTTTTTGTATAATAAAGATTAACCACAATTATAAAAACATGGTGTTGGGTTTACGCTATTAACTATAGTGCTATATATATAGTATAATCCAGCCCAACAAGGAGGGCCCACCCCACCATTGTGGTCTGGCTTAGCTAGAGCCTCAAGGCACCAGGGTGGGAGGGGAGGGCGGCCCATGGGGTCTGGCAGGAACAGATGATGAAGCAGAGTTCCCGCACAAAGTCCCTTGGACTGGGGGCACAGGGCATCCCCAGTGGGAGAACATGGTCACAGACCTAGAGACCCCTAAACTGGGTAAGGGTATATGCGGAGCATAAGGGGGAATTCTGCTTTAACACAAACAAAAGGGTATGTAAATCCCCTAGAACAGGATCTGTGTACACTGGCACTGCAGGTTTCCATAGTTGGATAAACAGCTGCTGGCTGCTAAAGAAAACATTTACAGCTACTGCTTCTCTGCCAAGAAAAAAAAAAAATAGGGGATAATGGGGAGGGGTGACAGGGGAGGCAGAAACTGCCTCAAGGGACTGAGGCTCCCTTGCTGGACTCTGGGTTTTCCAACCCTATACCTGGAGATGGGGGCATGTGGGCCCTGCTGAGCCCACTAAGGCTGGGGCGGGGTGCTGGGAGCTCAGGTTATCAAGGGGGAATAAATAGTGTGAGCATCACTTGTGCTCTAACTCAATTAAGGTACCCACGGCAGTTCTCAGTGCCGCACAGACATGGGATTTTCTTGTCTTCCATTGGGAACTTGTAGTCATAGGTGATCTCCTCATCTACACTGATTGGCTGCTTGGAGTAGATTATGATTTTCTTCTGTGACTTGACAGTGATCACCTTGGCATAGCAGTTGGGCATGCAGCAGTGGTTGATGAATCTTGCCAGGTTGCCACGCTTGGTAGCATCAATCACGGTGTCATGGTCTACCCGGAAAAAGTAGCTGCTGCTGATACCCTCCTGCACATAGCGCTTCTTCCTCATGACAGCCACCGTCTGGCGGATGGTCTCACCCATGTATTCAATGACCATTTCTTCTGCTGCAATGGGTTCCATGGCAAACAGACCCCACTCATGGATCTGGCTCCTTCCAAATCGGAGTCTCTTCTGGAACTTGGGCTGGTTTAACTTTAGCAGATCACCATCCATAAGGGTAGAGGTGCCAATGGCACTCAGCAGCCGCCGCTGCTCAGACCTGCGCTTAGAAAAAACACGATTAGGCCCCCGAGTGTCCACTCCTTCCAGCTGCCGGGCTGAGATAGAGTACACACCCAGGCGCTTGTTCTTCTCCTCCTTGCTGATAGGGTAGTAGCCTTCACTGCGGGTAGAGCCTGTCTGATGCTCTCGGGGCCCATCCCGGGCCGCCAGCTCATGCTCTGTAGTGCTCACGTTGGTGACGCTGTGAGGTACCCAATGGGTGTTGTTAAGCCAGTTAGCCTCGCTTCTCTGCTGTAGCAGCTGCTCATATGCGAGCCGGAGGTAGTTCATGTCTTCTAAGTCCAGGCCCGAGGTCCAAATGTCATACAGGATGGCTATCTGCTGAAACTCATTGCGTGGCGGAAACGTAGAAGGTGATGGATATGGTGGTTGGGGCTGGCGGCACTGAGTGTGGGAAGCGTGCCAGCTGGCTCCCTCCCTATCACTGCGGCTACTCTTCACAGCGGAATCAGACTCTTCTTCCTTACCCCCGTCTTGCTGCTGCAGTTGTCGTCGCTTCTTTGGCTTCTCTGCCTCAGCTACCACCACCTTAGAGGCCTCTAGAATGTCAACTTCTGGAGAGCTGAAGAGAGCTTCAGGGGAAAGGAATGGCTTCAGGGCCCGAGGGGCTGACTTGGAGGTCTTGATGGTCAGAGCATAGTTATGATCCAGGAAGATATGGCAGAGCAAGAGGCTGGGGTCATCTGCCTCATCCAAGGTCTCTGTGGCCTCTGACTCATCAATAGTAGGCAAGGCAGCTAGTCCATGCAGGGTTGGGGTCAGGGCCAGGTCAGCCATAACTTCTAGGTCTACTTCTGTCCCTGGCTCAGCCCCTTCTTCCTTGGTGGAGTGACCTCCATCTCCAGCCTGGCTCTGACCTACTTGGGACACCTCCTCAGGCCATCTCTTAACAGGGGATTCACCACCCAGAGGCAGGTGGCAAATGGTTTTCTCTACACCCTGGGGTACTTTGCTAGAGACTGGGTCAGGAGAGTTGGACTGCACTGGGTCAGTTAGGGGAGGCTGTGGGGCTGGCACCTCCTCCACAACAGAAAATATGGTTTTCCGGCGTTTCTTGAGTGGGGGCAGGAATGGGATAGGAGAAGAGTGGCATTCATCAGGGCAAGGGCTGGGGGCTGAGGGCCCAGCTGGTAGCTCTGGAAGTGGCTTGGGCACACTGGGGAGTGGCTCCTCAGCAGGCCCTGCAGGTCTTGCTGGAGACTTTTCCTGTTCAGGCAGGGGTATGCCTGGGAAGCATGCAACCATCTCTGGCTCAGGCTCCTGCACAAGTGCTAGCACTGGTTCTGGGACTTCTCTGGGGGGTGGTGAGACTGTGAGAATTGCTGCTGGCTGCTCCTCTTCCTCTTCCTCTTCAGAGGATGACTTAGATGAAGAAGAGGCGCTGCTGCTCTTGAAGTCTGATGCACATTTGGAGGATGAATCGTTTTCCTCATCCTCAACATTTGATGCCTCTATCTCCTTACTGGTACCTATAGCGTACTCTCTGTCTTCGTTTTTCTCATTATCCTCCTCATCTTTCTCTGAGGAGGAATTCTGGGATGCTTCTTCTCCTTTGTCAAGAGCAAAAGACATGCAAGGTGTGCCTTGGGTCTTGCCTTGCTCTTCATCTTGCTTTGGGGGCTTGGTCCCTAAATGTCCTGACTCCCTGGCTGCCTCCTCTGGCTCAGGGCCATCTTTATCTTCTTCAGCTGGGGTAGAGAGCCGGGTCCTCTTTTCCTTACTGGCCTCTGAAATCTCTGATTTCTCTTTTCGCTTTACCCTGAATGAAGGCAGCTGCAGGGCCCCTTGTAGGCCTGATGCAAAGGCGAGGGTCTTGATGCCTGTGGTACCCCCACTTTTTGCCCAATCTACAAGGGATATCATGCCAGGTTCTTTGAGCTTTATCTTTTCTTTATCCTCTTCTTTGCTTTTCTGTTTGGTTGCATTCTGTAATGGCTTGGCCTGTTTTTCCATACTTTCCCACCATCGGTCAAAGGCTTTAAAGGCCACGTTCTCCACCATCTTGCGTTTAAGGTCTCGCTGGATGATGCTCTTCATCTCTTTGACTACGGTGGCCATCACAAGGCCTGTGATGTCTGTTGATGATAGGGCCTTGCCATCTGTTAGCTCTGCTTCCACCCTAGAAGGCGGCTGTGCCTCTTCTTGAAAGACTGAGGAGGACTGAGGCTCGACTGCCATGGGCAAAGGTGGGAGGAGGGCTGGGGCTTGATTGCTATAGGCAAAGGCAGGTGGTATGCCTCCTGAGTATGCCCATTGGCTTTCTTGACCTTGTATATACATAGCATAGGGAAAACCATAGGCTGCTTTCTGGGGAGGTTGGAATGGGAGGATGACCTCCCCAAAGTCCCCACCTGGACAACCAGCTGAGGCAGCAGTCAACCCCTTGCCCTGATGCAGATGGTGGAGCGAAGTTAACATGTGTGGCATCCCTCCCAACTGAGCCCCAAGTTGATCTGTAAGTGTCAAGGAGTTCATAGAATCATACATGTAGGGAAGTGGTGGAGGTGTGGGGTACTTGGGGAGTGGTGGCCCATCAGGTCCGGGTAGGAGAAGGTAGGCAGGTTGGTAGGGAGGATAAGCAAGGGGAAAGGAAGCAAAGTAGGGAGGAAGAGGGGGAGGGAGTGGAGGCTGCTGAGGGGCTGTTGGGGCTAGAGGGGGTGAGTTACCCCTGTCATCATCGGAGATCTCCATGTCCTCTCCAGAAAAGCATGGAGAAGGCTGGTTCTGTCTGCTGGCCTTGGAAGACTCCCAAGTACCCCCTGGTTCCCCACTCCCTGCAGGTGCCATATTCTCAAAATTAGCCAGGGCTGGAGAGGGTGTGCAGGGCCCATAACCTGACCCAGAAGGCACCACCATCCCTGTGTCTCTAGTCCCAGGTCCTGTACTGTTATTTTCTTCCTCCACTGTGACAGAATCCAGGAAAGAAAACTTGGAGCATTGCTCCTTCAGCAGCATTTCGATGCGGGAATCCAGGCTGCTGTGCTGCGTGAAGGGCACACTCTCAGTGGTTGTCTCTGGGACTGGGGAACCAGAGCGGGCAGATAAGGCTCGGTAGAGAGAGGTCTGAGTTTCTTTTCTTTCACGGTTGGGCCATTGACCATCCCCGCCTCCACCAGGTTCTGGAGTGTCCAGGAGTGAAGCCTCTAAGGCAGGAGGCCAATAGTTCTGGTTCGCAGGCCAGCTGGGCTCATGGGCAAAATAGCAGGTGTAGGAAGATGGGAAACGCTCAGCCATGTTTTTAGTGTAAGTGGCCCCAGGAGACTCTTTTCGAGTTGCCCGGTGGGGTGGGTAGGAACCATGGCGCTTGTAGCGATTCCATCTTTCATAATATCCTTGGTATATTGAGTCAGAACCACGAAATTGAGAGGACAATGGGGAAGAAGACGATAAGGAGGGTGTGGACAATGAGGAAGAACTGGTAAAGGTTACAGAGGTGGCTCTAGTGGTGGCTGAAATGGTAGTACAGGTGGCCCTGGAGGCCGGAGATGCAGAAAAATGGCGGCGGGAAAAGGAATCTTGGTACCTGTTCAATAACCGCCGGCGCCTGAAGGTGGTTGAAGTGGTGCTGCTAGAGTAGGCAGAGTCCTGAAAATTGGAGATGCTGCCCCGAGACATGTAGGGGGGTCCATGGAAGGATTGAGGGGTGAACTGGCCAAAGGAAGATGGAGTGCCTTGTTGGCTGCTGAAGAAGTTTGTGTTCTGGGAGCAGGGGATGCCATTGCCAGCATTGCCCACCACGGCGGTGTCTGCTGAGTATGAAGCCATGTCAGAGGAAGAGTGGTGGTGGGAGTCAGGCTTCTCACTCAGAGTTTGGCTCTCGGTAGGCACAGTCTGAGGTGTGTAGGAGCCATCCACAATTAGTTCATAGTACTTCATTCGTTGTTGTCCTTTGATGTCAAGCTGGACATGGATGATGTTGCCCATGACGGAAGTATGGTGGAGGTTTTTGACAGCTTCCTTGGCGCCCCGAGTGCTGGTGAAAAGCACACGCGCTAGACCCAACTGCTTGCGAGTACGGGGATGAAAGAGAATCTCTACCTCTGCTACTTCACCATACTTTTGGCACATGTCTTTCAGGAAGTTCTCCCTCACGTTGTCATTCAGCCTTGCGAAAGTCACTTCCTTCAGTGGGATCTGTCCGATATAGAACTTATCCAGCTTAAAGTTAGGTACTGGAAGGGAAATGTCTCTCCTTTTGGGCCTGATAAGGCAACGGGGGTCTTTGACGTTTTCGACTGGTATGTATTTGGAGTCGTTGACACTGAAACGAATTCCATCGTAGCGGTACACCTTCTGAGAAGTTCTGCGAAAGACAGGATCCAAGGCAGGATCAACGATAAGCTTATAGTTCTGCCACTGGAAGCTCCGGGCCTTCCGCCTGTCTTTCCTACCTTCCCGATCCATCTTTGTTCGTTTACGCTGCGCGAAGCCTAACGGTCCTAACGGTCCTAACGTCCACACTTTCAGTTTCCTCGCGGAGGCGCAGCAGGCACAATGTCTGCATTCGCACTTTCGCCATGGGTGTCACCTGGAGAACCATGGCCCAGGGCAATGGCCTCACCTCAGCTGGTGCACTGTAAGGCTTAGGAATTGCAACTCTGGGAACCTGAAGATTGTTTGCCTCCCTCAGAGAGTGGGCTTCACCATAATAACCCTGCTGCTCTGTCCTGAGGTTCCTGACAAATCCGCAGTAACGAAAGCTGTGACTAGTCCCTAAGGCACAGGGGGCGGGGCGGAGGGGGAGGAGGCCAGCCTGACAGCCAAGATCTTAATAGTGTTCAAGATAGACTTTTATTAGTTGAGAAATATGGCCAGAATTTTAAGGTGTATTTATATTTATAAAAAGAAATTTCTGCAGGGCACGGTGTCTTATACCTATGATCCTAGCATTCTGGGAGGCTGAGGCAGGTGGATTGCTTGAGCTCACCAGACCAGCCTGAGCAAGACAGAGACCCCAACACTACTGAAAATGGAAAAAAAAAAAAAAAAAAAAAAAGCTGGTCGTTGTATTGGTCACCTGTAGTCCCAGCTATTTGGGGGGGGGGGGCTGAGGCAAGAGGACCTGCAATTGAATGAGCCTAGAAACACTGGTTCTGCCCTAACCCAACCAATTGTTAAAACAAAACAAAACAAAACAAAAAACAACCAAACCAAAAAATAAATAAATAAATAAATAAAGTTTGCTGAAACAGATACTTCAAATCCTTTCTTATGATAATTTATATGTTCTTACTCACATTTGAATGTTATATACATAGTAGCCTATTACCTTTCCAGTTTGTATTTCTGAAAATATTTGTCTGTACCTAAGTTGATGTATCAACATTTTTCCCACTTGATAGGCTAAAATAAAGGTAGATCTTATTTCTTTCAAATTGTATGAAATATCTATGATAGAATGATTAGCAACATTTCCTACAATTTAGCCATGATGTTTTAAATTACAGTAGGGCAGATTGCTTAAGTCTCTTTATTATAATTGAGGAATTTGTGCTAATTATTTTAAGTAGAAACCTTATTGTATCTTCTCTAGCAACTATTATACTCAAATTTTAAATTGTGACTTGCTGATGAAGTATTTGTTCATTCAAAAAGGCCTTCAATATTTATGTCATGATCACCTAGTGTAAGCCAGGCACTATGCTGGGCCTATAGCAGTGAATATGATGGGCAAAAAGTCCCAGTTCTCATGGAGCTCAGTCAACAAAATATTTCCAGTAAGCCTTTTGCTCTGTGATTGTGCTTGACCAGTGTATTTGTTTTTAACTTTTAGGGGGGTGAGTTACTTTCAATTCAAAAACTATAATCAGACTAACTTATTATGAAACAATAATTGAAAAGTGTTTTCTACAGAGACTGTTTTTAAACCCTGTGGTGTTCTGATAGAAAAGTTAGTGTTCTATTCACTGCTGACATGCTTGTTTTTAGACTCACCACTCTGGTGTAGACTATGTTAGTTAGAAATTAAAAAATCATTGGTATAATGGGGTGACACGATTCTGATCTTACAAGTAAGGCTCTTCTATCTAAACCTATATGAAAGGAATTTTAATCCTAAAACACTGTAAGAAAATCATATAAGCCTGAGTTTTACCAATCCATGATTGGATGATGATAAAATATTACAGTTATAGTTCCCAAAGGATGTTACTATTGGAACAACCTGGATAAAAAGTACACAGGGCCTCTCTGTATTATTTCTAATAATAACATGTTAAAATATATATATTTTTTTAAAGACAGAGTTTCACTCTGTTGTCCTGGGTAGACGGCCATGGTGTCATAGTTCACAGCAACCTCAAACTTTTGGCCTCAAGTGATCCTCTTGCCTCAGCTTCCTGAATAGCTGGGACTACAGGCACCTGCCACAACACCCATCTATTTTTAGTAGTGATAGGGTCTCACTTTTGCTCTGGCTGGTCTCTGAACTCCTGAGCTCAAGCAATCTGCCTACCTCAGCCTCGCAGAGAGCTAGGATTACAGGCATTAGCCACCAGGTCCAGCCTGAAATACACTTACCTTAAAATTTGAAAAAAGTTTAATTTTTTAAAAACAGGCTAATAACTTGAATGAAAAGGTTCTCATCCTTTATCCCCTCAAAGCCGTATCTTATTTTTACAGATGGCAGTGTATAAGAATAATATTATGACGACTTTTTTCAGCAGTTTGGATATGAATGCCCTGATTATGGTGACGTACTGTGTACAACTTAAGACATGCCTATAATGTAAGTATTCTAAATGGAAACATATTTCTTAAGAGCATCCATTTTGAAGCCATGAATACCATGTAACACATTTTCCTAGACTCTAGAGACTGAGGTTATGAATTTGCTTCTCATTTGGGTTCTTTATATTTATACTAATTCCTGACTAAAGACACCCCATCCTCTCTCCTTCCTTATCAATTGTCTGGAAAATGTACGCTTTTAATCATAAAGTTGGTAGGAGAATGAGGTAAGAACAGAGTCTCAGATCTTGGAGGTTCAGGAGTATTACTTTTATTTTTGCAAATCAATATTTTTATACTGAAAGGGTTCCTTGAACAGAGACTTAGTGGTAATATTTGCAGCATTGTCATTGGAGAATAGGACTGAGTCCTCTACTTCTATAAAGGTATCTATCAAAATTGTCTTTCCTTGGTCTCCCAGATTAAACAGTTACTAACTGCAAAGGAATCAGGTGACCTTGCACAGAGGAAACACTCAGTAAATGTTTGCTTAGTTACTTATTGTTCTATAAAAGACAAAATAGAGGGAGGTGGAGCAAGGTGGCCGCTGAGTAACAGTATCTTTGCAACCGGGCATGGTGAGATTGGGGAGAGAAGACTCCAGGCACTGCTGGCTTGTGGGGTGTGCCCAGAAACATCCTTTTGAGGAAGCAGGAAGGCAGCAGGAGACTTCTGGACCCCAAGAGGACAAAAGCACTGGAGACATGGCCAGTGGTTGCATTGCGTCTGAGGCCTTGGTGGCTGCCACAGCTATAGTTACAGCAACAGTGGGATTGCACACAGGGAAGGCATTTCCTGCAGTTGTTTTCTTATTTTGGATTCAGCACTTGGTTGAATTACCTTGGGAGACGGTGGGCGAGTGTGTAAGTGACTTTGAGCAGTGTCCAGAGTTTGGGACTGAGCTGCTGGGCTAGAATAGAGCATTCATTCCTTGGCTACAGGCCTCCATGCAGCCATTGTGGGAGAGCTGCCCTGTAGGCTCCGCCCTGAGGGTCACAGAGTGGGGTCCATGCTGGAAGACTTTGAGTAAGTGATCTGGTGACTTTGAATGGTGCCCAGTGGCTGGCACTGAGATTCTGTGGGTAAGAGTGGGGCTTTCACTGTTCGGCAATAGGAGAGCTGCCTTGCAGCCTCAGCCCTCAGGGGCTTAGTATGAGGCTGGTTTTGGCCTACCTGATTAGTGGGCAGCCACTTCAGGAGAGATTCTAGCAACAAATGCTTTCCTGGGAAAGCCTCTGCTTAGCCAAAAGTGGGCTGAGGAGAGATTCAGGCTGTCAACCCTGTGGGATTTGAGGGCAAAGAAGACAGCAGAGGCCTCCAAGCTCCATCTTATACATCTGTATAGTATTCTGATAGCATCTTATACCCCAGAAGGTCAAGTGTTGTCTAGTCAATACTCAACAAGATATATACATATATATCTTGTTTTTGTCTTTATTTTTGAATTTCAACTTTTCTCCCCTAGAATTTATTTCTTAATTTTTCTAAGTATAAATATAATTTTTCATCACTGCCTTCCTTAAATAGTAAGAACTTCATTTTTATTAGTGTTTCTGCCCCTGTAATTTGGTTTTTCCTCCAGTTTTATCTTGTAAGGTTTTTTATTGGTTTGTATTGGTTTGATTTATAGTAATTTTGTTTTTCCTTTCTATTTGGTGAAGGTGGGGTACAGTGTCTGCTCAGGCTGCCAAAGAGATGCAGAGCTCAAGGTAATCAACCAACCCAGTACCCCCAGAGGTTGGAGTATTTAAAGTGTGGTTCCAAATATCCTACTGTACACCTTTATTATTCCTATCTCCTTCTTTCTGTGCCTCTCTTCTTCTTGTCAATCTTCCCTTTAACTCACCTCCTTTCCCTTCTCCTTTTTCTTTCTTTTTAAATCTCTTTTCTCTTCTTGATCTTCCATCTTCTCTTCTTTTTAGTTCTGCAACAAAAGAACTCAACACTTCAGGTCAGAGGCATGGTAACGTAAAGAGCAAGAAGAAGTGAAAAAAAAAATCAGGGCAAGGAAACACACGAAAGAAAACACTATTGTATTTTATTTTATTTTATTATTAAATCATAGCTGTGTACATTAATGCGATCATGGGGCACCATACACACTGGTTTTAAAGACCGTTTGACACATTTTCATCACACTGGTTAACATAGCCTTCTTGGCATTTTCTTAGTTATTGTGTTAAGACATTTATATTCTACATTTACTAAATTTCACATGTACCCTTGTAAGATGCACCATAGTTTTAATCCCACGAATCATCCTTCCTCTCCCCACTCTACCCCCTCCCTCTCCTACTCTTCCCCATATTCTTAGGTTATAACTGGGTTATAGCTTTCATATGAAAGCCATAAATTAGCTTCATCAGAGGGCTGAGTACATTGGATACTTTTTCTTCCATTCTTGAGATACTTTACTGAGAAGAATATGTTCCAGCTCCATCCATGTAAACATGAAAGAGGTAAAGTCTCCATCTTTCTTTAAGGCTGCATAATATTCCATAGTGTACATATACCACAATTTCTTAATTCATTCATGGATCGATGGGCACTTGGGCTTTTTCCATCACTTAGAAATTATGAATTGGGCTGCAATAAACATTCTGGTACAAATATCTTT
>CAUYPK010107915.1:0-19560 GCA_963574355.1 Loris lydekkerianus | reverse complement strand
TGCTCAGAGGTATGAGGGGGTGGGGAATTCCAGGAGCAGGTGTGATGTTTTTAGTGTCTGGAATCAAGTTCCTGGAGCCAAGGGTAACAATGCCTTACTTGTCCTTAAATGCTTTCCAACTGTGACTATTCCTGTTAAACCGACTATGGATATTCCTGATAAGCTTAAACCGGCTATGAATATTCCTGATAAGCTTAAACTCAGGTTTTTGGCTCCTGGCAACCTCCTAAAAGTGTTATGGCTTCCCCAGAAGCTAGCTATCATCCACTGCCCTGGCCATCAGCGGGGCAATTCTCCTGCGGCCAGAGGCAACCGGTGAGCTGAGCAGCTCGCCAAAACTATAGCCACTTCAATTACCCAAGAGCTTCCTGCTACTGTGTTGCCAGACCCTGGGCCCCTAACACTACCACTATCTCCAGAGTATAGCCCAGAGGACTTACAATGGATAAAGCAAATCCCACAGGCCCACTCCCCTGAAAAGTACAACGGATGGTACATCACCTGTGATGACAAAGTGCTCGTGTCGGCAAAACTGGGACAGGAAATCCTCAATAAAATCCACTCCTCCACCCACCTGGGGTCGCACAAAATGAAAGACTTGCTACGACATGCCAAAATCAAGATACAAAACCAAAATGTCAAAATTGATGAAATTATAGCTTCATGCAAAGTATGTATTATGACTAACAGTGTATTTAGCCCCCACAATCCAGGGTCCAGGGAGTGTGGAACAGAGCCAGGTGCGTACTGGGAAGTGGACTTTACTGAAGTTAAGCCAGGTAAATATAGACATAAATATCTCCTTGTTTTTGTAGACACTTTCTCGGGATGGGTAGAAGCATTTCCTACCAAAAACGAAACTGCACAGGTAGTAGTAAAGAAAATATTAGAAGATATAATGCCTAGGTTTGGAATCCCAAATCAGATAGGGTCAGATAATGGCCCAGCTTTTGCTTCTCAGATAGTGCAGAGTTTAGCAGAAGCCTTGGGGACTAGTTGGAAATTGCATTGTGCTTATTGGCCCCAAAGTTCAGGGCAGGTAGAGCGGATGAACCACACTCTAAAAGAGACCCTGACCAAATTAATCATGGAGACTGGTGGTGACTGGGTGTCTCTCCTCCCCTTTGCCCTGTACCTGGTGTGAAACTCACCTTACTTAGTAGGGAAAACTCCCTATGAAATTCTCTTTGAGAGGCAACCCCCTATCATCCCTAAGGTATACTGTAAGGCCCTTACCTCAAAGGATCCTGACCTTAAAACTTGGAAAGATTATGCAGTAACTTTGCATTTTTACCAAAAGGCACAATGAGCTGATTGGGAGAGACTCATAGCCCTCTACCACTCAGGACCTGTCCCTGAACCGCACGCTTTCCGACCTGGAGACTGGGTGTATGTGAAACATCACTGGCAAGAGGCGCTGGAGCCCCGGTGGAAGGGCCCGTATACCGTGGTCCTCGTCACCCCCACCGCACTCAAGGTGACGAAATCACCTCCTGGATACATCACACACATGCTCGCCTAGCCAACCCGTTCGCCACCAAAAAGGACTCCACCCCCCCAGTGGAAACTTCGCTGGGACACTGACAATCCACTGAAACTCAAGCTGCAGAGATGCCAGGACCCCTGAAGTTACCGTATGTGTATTACTTACTGACTTGCTCTGCCTTAGTGTCTATTTCCCTCACTACCAACCCCCATTGTCCCATTCAAGTAACATGGCTAGTTACTCATGCTGGCACAGGAACCGTGCTCAACCAAACCTCTGGAATTCACCCTAAAGGTACTTGGTTCCCGGAACTCATGGTAGACCATGATTTAATAGGTATCACCAAACTTTGGTGTCATCCTAGAATGACCAAGTGGATTTATATCTGCCCCAGGCACCTTCCTGATAAATGTGGAGGAGCATATTACTATTTCTGTAAGTCATGGAACTACATCTCCACTGGGCAAATATGGTGAGACCACCCTAGAAAAGGAGACTTGATTGAAGTAAAGCAAAAACATAAATGTCCTCCCATGAAGTCAGGGACCTGTAACCCAGAAGAAAACTCCAGATGTGATAAGCTTAGCAACTTTACTGAAAGAGGAAAACAGTCAGTGAAATGGGAATGTGGCAAATTGTGGGGTATACAATTGTATGACTCCACTCAGCCAGATCCAGGTACTGTTTTCCAACTCACAGTCATATACACCCCAGTTAATGACAGGCCCACTGTGGTAGGCCCCAACATGGTTTAAACCACCCCCTGTAGCCACACCTAAGTCCTCCGACTTCCCTAGTTCCCCAGGCCAAGCACTCAGCACTCAAGGTTTGATTCTAAACCACACATTTGCACCTACCTCAGATCCTGATCCACTTTGGAAATTAGTTGCTGCTACCAGGTTTTAAACACTTCCAGACCAGACCTTACTAAGTCTTATTCGTTGTGTGTAGAAGCTAAACCTCATTAGGAGGGAATTGCCCTAATAAGTAAACCTAAAGTCAGCTCCCAAGCTAGTGACTGCCACTGGCAGCAGTCTGGGCCGCGAGTCACCTTACAGTTCATTCTAGGTCAAGGAACCTGTATAGGTCAAACACCACCACCACCACCCCACACCAGCATTTATGCAATCAAACTTTCTTCTGGGATGGAACAGGGTATGTGATTCCTGCCAACAATTCCTGGTGGGCTTGCTCTACAGGAGTCACCTCATGCTTACAAGGGGCAGTTCTTAACCTAACCCGAGATTTTTGTGTATTAGTACAGCTCATCCCCAAACTGCTGTATCACTCGGAAGAAGATCTTTACCGAGCATATGAGCTGGTTATGAGTACAATTAGTAGAATTAAAAGAGAACTGGTCACTGCAATAACCCTAGCCACGCTCATGAGACTTAGCATAGCAGGAGCAGGTACAGGTACAGGAATCTCATCCTTAGTTCTCCAAGATAAAAACTATGGTGCCTTGCATGCTGCAATAGACTTAGACATAGAAAAAATTGAAAATTCCATCTCCCACCTTCACGAATCTCTAACTTCCCTCTCTGAAGTAATGCTCCAAAACAAGCGGGGGCTAGACTTACTGTTCCTTCAGCAAGGTAGATTGTGCACAGCCTTAAAAGAAGAATGCTGTTTTTATGCATTTTATGATCACTCGGGAGAGTTAAGCAGTCAATTGAATTAGTAAGGGAAAGTCTGCGTAAAAGGAAACTCGAATGGGAACAGTCCCAGAGCTGGTATGAATCTGTGTTCAGCAAATCCCCCTGGCTCACAACCTTAATTTTGACTATAGCAGGCCCACTTGTAATCCTATTACTACTGTTGACTTTCAGTCCCTGCATAATTAACAAGTTACTAGCCCTCATCCGATCCAGGATCGATGCAGTTCAAATAATGGTTTTACGGGCACAGTATACTCCCCTCAGTTCTGGATTCACTGGCGATGACATAGAGCTAGGGCCCATAGAACCTGCTAAAGACCCATGATTGGATCTTCTGTGCACTAGAAAAAGGGGGATGAAAGGACCAAGCTAACTCCGTTTTGTTAAAACTAATTCCATTTTGTCTCACAGCCTTCACTGACCCCACTTTGCCCCACAGCCTTCAATTTGCAGCTGCATACCAAAGGTGATAGGCAACCTGCTCCCCCCACCCCACCCCTGGCTCCAGTATGTCTGCCCCAAGCTATAATGGCACCCACCCTCAGCCCCAGTAGTAGTAAATCCTTCCCCTAGGCTAATCAGCCCACATCAAACATTGTCCAGTTCCCTAAGCCCCCATCCCCCCTCCCTTTTTCCTTTCTGTATCCTTAAAACTGCTCTTCCCTCTGCAGTCGGGGCTTCTCTGCTCTCCTGCAGCATCAGGAATGGAGAAGCCCAAGCTTGTGAATAAACTACCTCTTGCTTTTGCATCAGACTTGGTCTTTGGGTGATTTATGAGGAGTACCCTGTGACCTGGGCACAACAAAGCTAAATCACAGCTGTCATATGGGGTGGCATCAGTTGCCCACACAATGAGAGGTTGCTCTTGCTGCATACAGCTTTATCCTGAAAGTCATTCCAAATTAGTGAGTCACTTCACTCTGCTTCTATCTGGTGTCAGCACATCACTCATGATTACCAGGGAAGTATCCTTCTGGGAGAAGGCAAAACTGCATATTTACAAGACTCGAGCCTAATACATTAGCTACAGCTCAAGTTAATGTAGCCTGGAGTCTTCTGAGTATTGATATTAACAACTTGGTTTCTCACATATAATATTTTCCATGTGAAGCCTCATTAGCAGGTATATTTCAGTGTGGGGGTTTCCTTCGCTGCCTCTAGCCATAAGGGTATATTTAATTACCTTTTCTGCTTACTCTTATTCCTGAAATGTTTTAACAAATAGATGGGCTTTCTTTGTAAAGTAGGAAAGGAGTATTTTTGAATTTACATAACTTTTGTTAGTTTCTCTCAAGAAAACAATGCATATTTATATTTCATAATTTTAAAAAAGCTTTTAAATGCCTGCCAAAAGTGAAAGAAGTTATTTATAATCCACTTGATGGATTATTTTTTTAAAAATCTTACAGACCTGTGTGAAGTTAGTGGTGCAGCCGATTAGGGCAGCAGCCATGCCTTTGAGGGGCTTCAATACCCTGCTGCTCTGGTTTGACTTTATATGTCATTCCACCTCCCTGTTCTCAGAAATGGCCCATAAACCTTCACATAGGCAATCTAAGCCAGGCACCCACAAAGTCTGCTGAATTCCTTCTTTTCCTTCATCCAACTGTCTCCTCAGATTCAATCAAGTCCCCAAGTTTTGCTCATTCTCCTCCTTAAATATC
Organism: Loris lydekkerianus; assembly: GCA_963574355.1. NCBI lineage: Eukaryota > Metazoa > Chordata > Mammalia > Primates > Lorisidae > Loris > Loris lydekkerianus. Next base: position 14,752 of record CAUYPK010107915.1, on the reverse strand, counting down.
TTTCTCATCTCTCCCCTCTGCTCCATCGTCACAGCTGCTGCCTTGATTTAATCCTTTATCATCCATCACCTGAACAGCACGCCATTATTCTTCCCAGTCCAGCGCAGTCCAACACAGCTCAGCTGTTCTGAATATAGTTCTGGCCAGTCCCTTTCCACTAAACCCTCCTTTGGCCCCCCCTTCCCTGTAGAATGAAGCCTAGTGCCCTTGGTGGTGGCAGATAATTGGGGCTTCTTCTTTCTCCAGCTTTATTTCCCCTCCCCCCCCCAACACCCTTGTCTATGCACCAGCCATGGCCAAGTACTTATAGGTTCCTGAATACGCACTATACTGGTTCACCCCTTTAAACCACCCGAAAGTTATTCCCCTTTAAACCGCCTGAAAGTTACTCTCTCTACAGAGGAATTTCCTCTGCCATCACCATACTGGGTAAACACTGTGTCTCTACTTTTGCATGTACCACACTGTACAGTGATTCTGTCTCCGTGATGGACTCCCTGTTGAGCACAAGAAGGGCAGGAGGTTTGCTTACCCACTGTAACCCTACCAGTCCTGGCCTGGTGTCCGACCTATGGTGTGTGCTCAGTGAATAAGTGGGAGTGGGAGAAGGGTTCAATGGAATGTGCTCAGTTTTTAAAAAAATAAATTAAGGATCACTGTTTTGCTATAAAAAATAGGAAATCCCTTCAGCTACATAAAGAAGTTGTAAAATGTGGCCCCACCTGCACTGACCTGCTATTGTTGTGGGCCCACCTCCATGCTTCCCTCTGCTCAATAGTCACACAGAATTTCTGATTCCCAACCACAAAATATTTTTGTGAATAAGGGCCAGGGAAAAATGTGCCACCCAAAGATTAAAACACTTCACATAGTACATTGAGCAGAGAGATAGCAGCAGCCTCTTTGTATTTATTGACAGAAACATAGCATTTGAGAGGAGAAATGCCTAGTCAGAATCAGAGAATAAATGGCAATCTTTCTCTATGCCAAAACAGTTCTTTGAAATTATTATTTTTTGGTCCCACTCCAAAAGAAAGGGTTCTTCCAAAATTGTTTAATTCCTATAAGGTCTGACAATTAAGCTTGCAAACTTTGCACAGTGTGCTTATATCAACAACACTGTAGAAACAGCTCAGAAAGGTTCCCTAACCTTGTATATCAGCTGTGTTCATGTCAATGTGTGGTGGTCTCTTGCTGAGTGTTGTTCATTATTGTTATTGCCTGTTTTTGTGTACCTTTGCAAAGATGTTGGAACTTGAACTAGAGTAATGAGTAAACATTACACTTCTTGTTAAATTTGGCAAGTGTGGAAGTGAAATCAGGGGCATATTACTCCAAGCTGATGAAGATAATACCATGAAGAAAATGGCAGTATACAAATGAATTAAATGTTTTTCTGGGGAGAGAGAAAGTATCACTGATGAAGGGTGTTGCATCTCGGATAGCCAGTAATGAGTAGAACTGATAGAACATTACAAAAGTTCTTTGAATTGTGTGTCAAAATCATAGGCTGACTGTGAGAAGCATAGCAAACCAAGTAAACATTGATAGAGAAACAGGAAAAGTTTCACTGAAAATCTTGGCCAAGAACTCATGGCTCTTGTGTCATGACAGTGCACCAGCTTACACAGCACTGTCTGTGAGGGAGGGGTTGGCCAGTAAACAAATAACTGTATTGGAACACCCTCACAACTCACCTGATCTGGCTCCCAGTGACTTTTCTTTACCCAGAGATAAAGGAAATATTGAAAGGAAGACATTTTGGTGACACTCAGGACATTCATGAAAGCTTTGATGGCCATTCCAGAGAAAGAGTTCCAAAATTGCTTTGAAGGATGGACTAGGCACTGGCATCAGTACATAGCTTCCCAAGGGGAGTACTTAGAAGGTGATGGTAGTAATATTTGGCAATGAAGTATGTAGTATTTTTTTTAGAATGAGTTCATAAACTTAATTATCAGCCTGGTGACCTGACAATAATGCAGCCACACTGTAAGCCAGAAATTAAGAGAGTTTCACTTCAAAACATAATGTAAAGATTCCAAGGATTGAGTAATGTTTTAATTACTGTCCTTTTTCTTCCCTTCCCTCCTTTCCCCTTCCATTCCCCTTTAAACTTCCCATCCTTCCCTTCCCTCCTTTCCTCTTCCATTCCCCTTTGAACTTCCCTTCCCTTCCCTTCCCTTCCTCCCCCCAGGTTGGAGTGCACATGGTGTCATCATAGTTCAATGCAACCTCTAACTCCTGGGCTGAAGCAATCCTCCTGCCTCAGTTCACTCTTTTAAGATGTCTAGCCAGACCAGCTAAAATGTGCTTCCCCAATGAAAATCTTTAAAAAAAAAGTTTAAACTTAGGAACTCTGTGAATTCAGTCCCTTTACAGAGTGAAACCATTTCACGTGTTGACTTTGCCACCAATTGGAAGCACACAGCTTCTATTTGGTTTAATTAATGAGGATATAGATCGCCTTCGAGTGTTGGATTTTCTTGCTCTCTGTAAATAGAACCACCAAGAAACAATGCAAAGGTGACTGCCTGCCTGTGTCATTCACTTAATCAGAAAGCAGCTGGTTGCCCTTGTTAGGCCCTAAGGAGGCTGAGATGAATAATTTACAGTTCTTTCCCTCAGGAGGTTTCCAGTTTGGGGGACATAACATTGATCAGGTAAAGGTAAAACCACCTGGGATATTAGTGACAGAGACACCCCAGAGTTGGTATAAACCCAGAAAAGGAGTTTCTTACCCACAGTAGCTGAGCAGGACAGACACTTATTTTCCATATAGGGGCCCAAGAATAGGCTTGGTAGAAGTGAGTTTGTAGTGAAATGCAAAGAGTGGAAAGATGATGAAGTTTACAGCTACAAATCTCAGTTCTTTCAACGGAGGAGGAGTCTACCTCATTTTCTAAGAGAGAGGAGTCCAGGATAGCGTGAGTAGAGGCATCTCTTCTAAAAGTAGTAGAAGTGTGAAATCATTTTTGAGAGGAATAGGAAAGGGTGGTGATCAAAGATAAGAAAACTATTGAAGTATAAACCTGGGGATTCAGTTAGGGGGATGAATCTCTAGATAATCCGCCCTGCAGGGTTTTAGGGGAGGAAAAGGCAAATGTAAGCAGAGTTCCAAGTTGGGGTTTTATACACCCATAATGCAGGAGAATAAAAGTAGAATTAGGGGGCTAGTAAGACAACCGTTCAGATAGCTAACCACATGCTGGACAGGAAAGAGAGATTCCTGAGGAGTGCATGACAGCCAGTGTGCCCATCTGCCCCTTTCTGCTGAGACTATGCTGTGGTCACAGCATCCATTTTCACTTCCTGAAAAATCTCTGTTGGACAATATATTCCCTGGTTCCTTAATAATTGCCTGGGAAATTAGTCTCTATGAGATCAAAGGGGTTAGGGTGTTGTGACTAAAGAGTGGAATAAAAGAATTACAATTTAAAAAAAAAGAGGTTCCTGATCATGACAAGTTAAGGTGTAGTTTGGGAGTGATTGACTGAAATAGCTTGGAGATGAAGTTAAGTTGGCCCAGAAAATATGAAACTAACTGGTTGGATGAGACTATTTTCATGGCCATTGAAATGAGCATCTGACACCTAGTAGATGATCACTAAATGTGGGACAATACCACCATAGCTGGAGTGGGAAAAAGAACATGAATCAGGCACCAGTGTCACAGACTACAGGGGACTTTGCCTGAGAGCTCTTCACTTGAACCATTCAGGTAAAGAGGGGTTCAAGATGGCATAGGTGTGTGCCTAGATGCAACGTAAAAATGGATTTTTAAAAGGAGGAGGAAGGGGGGGAAGGGAGAGGTTGGGTGAAGGGAGGGTAATTGGTCGGACCATACGTATGGTGCATTTTACAAGGGTACATGTCAAATCTACTAATTGTAGAGTACAAATGTCTTAACACAATAATTAAGAAAGTGCTGTGAAGGCTATGTTAACCAGTGTAATGAAAGTATCTCAAATTGTATACAAAACCAGTACATTGTACCCCATAAATGCATTAATTATGCAGCCATGATTTAATAAAAAAAAAAAAGAGGGAGGAAGAATCATGATCAGAAGCTTTGTACTTTGCTTTAATCTCATTTGTCTGTTTTTACTTTTGTTGCTCGTCCTTTTAAAGTCTTATTCATAAAATCTTTGCCAAGACCAATGTCCTAAAGAATTTTCTCACTTTCTTTTAGTAGTTTTAGGTCTTACATTTAAATCTTTACTCCATTTTGAGTTAACTTTTGTATATGGTGAGAGACAGGGGTCTAGTTTTATTCTTTTGCATATGGGTATCTACTTTTCCTAGCACCATTTATTAAAGAGACTGTCCATTTGAAGATACTGTAAGTTCTTGGTGCCTTTATTAAATATGAGTTGGCTGTAAACACATAGATTTACTTCTGGGTTATCTACTCTGTTCCTTTGATGTATAGGTCTATTTTTATATCAGTGCCATGCTGATTTGAATATATAGCTTTGTAGTGTATTTTGAAGTCAGCTGGTACGATGTCTCCAGCTTTGCCCTTTTTGCTCAAGATTGCTATGGCTATTCAAGAAATCATGTGGTTCCATACAAATTTTAGGACTGTTTTTTCTATTGCTATGAAATGTTATTGGTATTTTTATAGAGGTGGCCATATATGTATCTTCAAAAACAATTTTTCCTTTCTTTGAGATAGATAACTTCAACTTGTCACTGCATGTGTCTTCCCTGTTTTGTGGGACTCAGAGGCAAATCTCAACAAATAAATTGTTTTGGATTACCAAAAAATATATGACATACTAAATATATTTTTTTCTTTTATTTTCTTTCTTTCTCTCTCTCTCTTTTTTTTTTTTTTTTTTTTGGAGTTTTTGGCTGGTGCTGGGTTTGAACCTGCTACCTCCAGCATATGGGGCTGGTGCCCTACTCCTTCAAGCCACAGGCACTGCCCAGACATACTAAATATTTTAAAAATATTTACCCTTTAAAGTTGCAAATTAAATTGTCATCACCAGATACAAAAAGGGTGAAATTTGGAATATTTCAACAAACTGAGAGAATCTCATCAAATTGTATATTTATGGGAATATCTGAAAATGTCTGGGTTCTCTGCTCTTATATTACAGTTTGGGATGGAGTAGAAACCAGACAATAGGAGAATTCTGGACCTATTGATTAGGGTGGGGGGGGGAGTGGAAAACTATAAAGTACAACTTCCAGGAAAAGAGTTGGAGAAAAGTTTATTCCCAGAATCACTCTAATGAAACAGGTTCTGGATCCCCTGCATGTCACCCCCACCTACTAACTGGAAGGCCTTGGATACATGTCTCTTAGAAATCGTGTCTTGTTCATCTAGTGATGACTTGAATGTTCCTGTCCTTTCAAGTGCTGATTGGATAGTGGTCTCCAGGCTCAGAACCTGGAAGGTTCATCTCATTAGCCATCTATTGTATTGTCATGATTTTTCTTTGGGTTAGCTCAAGTATAAATATCAAACAAGATAATGAATGGAAAGATTGTAATTGATGTCATCAATTGTGCAAAAATAAAGAAAGTGACCTTTACTTTGCTTTGTTCTTATGAGGAACTCTTTTCTGTGAATAATCTAAACTTAACAAAAACATCACTGTCTGAGTGGGGGGCACTTCTGAGAAATGGTAGCGATATGGGGAGCATTATTTTATTCCTCCCTACTTCAGCATTTAGATCCACATGGTTCTGTATGGCAGGTGCTTCTCTATATCCTATAAGTCTGTCAAGAACATTGCATCTGCAACGATGGGCTCAGGTAACAGATACAAATAAGAAACCCATGCTGTTTTGAATAAGATTTTAATTTCAGATCAAAATGTCATATCACCTGCTGAAAGATGCATGGCTTTTTAGAATGCAGCTTGTGTTAGGGGCAGTGGCTTCAGTTATAGGGGGAAAGTGCTGCATTTAAGTTATAAGTTTAAGTCCCCCTTCAGTTATAGGGGGAAAGTGCTGCATAAAGTAAAAGAGGGAGATTTGTACCTTTGGGGAAGGGGACATTTTCTCTCTTAGATTCATAGAAGAGGAGATCTTGTCAAGTCAAAAGGAATCATTTGGTGCAACATCTTCATTTTATTGAAGAAAGGATGACAACCAAGAGGTTTGAATTTGCTGACAATAGAGACCCTCTGAGACAGTGAAAATAAGACTCCCCTGTGGTGGAGTCAAAGCTCTAAATCCCCAGCCTCTTCTTTAATAAATGGGTACCAGGTCATTCCTTCACACTGGGAGATGACATGGATCAGTGGTTTCCACTAAACTCAGCATGATTATCATGAACACTATCGTTTACTGACCTCCATACATTATTTCCTAAAGTACTCTGATTTCCTTTTGTGGAATCACCTCATTCTTGCTGGGAGAGGTCTTGGCATAAGGATCATCCAGACACCTGTCCTTCCACTGTGGAAGCAAAAGCAGATGGAGTTTCTTTTGCCAGAGGTCTTTCCTCCCACTCACAGCAGCCAGGGGCAGCCAGACTTATTTTCAATGTTTAGCGTTTCTGGCAACAGAGCCAGACAAGCTTGTCAGCTGGTCAGTTCCTGCTCCCAAGACTTAGTACCTACCTCTCCCCAGTCTGTGTTTTGAGTTCTGATTTTAATCCAGGGACTTTCCTTATCTCTGGAATAAAGTCTCATTTATGTTAAGTTAAAGCCAACATGAAAAACCTCTTGGAGGTAAAAAATACAGAAGTCTGAGGGATAGTGAGATTTTAACTAATTCTGAAATTAGATACATACATTAAATGTAGTCCTTTAATTAAACATTCCCGGCTGTGGCACAAGCAGAGAAAAGCAACAGTCTGCTGAGATCTGAGTATAAGCAGATGATAAAATTTTGATGTCATACCAGTATTATCTTGGGGTTAAAATTATTGAACATAGAGCCTTTTAGAAGAACAAAGTTTCAATTATAAGATAAAATTTAAGACAAATGAGAAGCAATACATAACGTTTGGCTAAGCCAGGCTTAGTTTAAAGAGGTAACAGTAAAATCAATGTGAAAGGCCTTGTCCATATTTAGATATATTTTTTTTCAAGTTTTCTTCATGGTTATTTAAATTCAAAGTTTACTAGTTTCACAATATTAAATTTTCCATTTTGAAAAATAACACAGAGGGAACAAAGAGGTAAAATGGAGGAGAATCCCAGGCAGAATCATCTCTATAGCTTAGCTGTACTGTGTCCATAACTGAGGCATGATCGCCTCCTTGTGGTGGCATACTCCAATTACAGGTTCATTTCTCTGATGCATAAATTATTTGAAAGACTGAACTTACAACTCAAAGTATTAAAATTAAAGCAATAAAGTCATGATTTGTATATGAATTTTAGAAAAAACACTACATTTAACATGATGCAAAAGGTTTTTATTTCCAAAATGCTGTGGGAGTGAAAGTTCTGGTTGATAGTAATTAAGGTGAGATAAATGTTCAGATTGCTCTGTGTGTCATTTCCTAATACTTCTAAATCAATATGTTGATCCAACAATTTTTTGACACCAAAATATAAGCCCTTCAATTGTAGTAACCAGGCAGATGGCACTACAAATACTTAGAGAGCTGAAATTGGAGAAACAGGTAGGACTTCCTGGGAAAGATTCTACAAGTTTGTGTGAGGAAAACTTAGACTATGCTAAACTGAGTGATGGTAATGCAATAAGAAATACTCTTATCTTAGTTGGAAGGAAAATCTATCCACATGACATCCAGAATATCATATATCAGACTGTTTGTATAAGCAGAGAGAAGCCAACATGAATTTCTAACATTTTAAATAAAACCCTTTTCAAAGACTGCATGGAAAATAAAAGATTTTACTTCAAAAATCATACTGCCTTTTGAAAACAAACCATCTGTTGTTTATATAAAAAGTGCTGAAGTTTTTGAAGAAAAGGATATGAGTTGAGCTTCAGAACTGAAGGTGATAGGAAGGGCAGTGATTCAAGTATAAATATGTAAATATGGAAAAAATAACAGCTTCTGGATTCCTAGAACATAGATGATTTATTATCAGCAATTGCTAACATCAGGACCTATGCTGCTTTGTTTTTGCTACTGTTAATATTTAGCTTGGGCCTCAGTCCAACTGCCATATTATAGGCTTGTGTGGGCAGTGTCAGAAATACTAGCTCTTCAGCCTACGGATTGGGGAAGTATGTACTTTGAAAAGTATGTACTCAGAACTCAAGAGAGAAATTTGACTATGGATTTTTAAAAATATATGTCTGCTGAAAGGAGTGTCTATATTCTTTAAAAAAAAAAAAAAGAAAGAAAAGAAAAGAAAAGAAAAAACTCAAGCAAACCAAAAACTGGTCATAACTTCTAAAATCAGCTTATCTATCCAAAGAAGAATGTTTAACTAACAATAAATTTACATATGTCTAGGAAAACATTTTTTACATGCCATAAACACAAAGGAAACACAACTGAGTGTAAAAACTGTGTTGTTTGGAAAAAACAAATACATTTCAGGAGGGTCATATATTGAAAATCCTGGTACTTTTTTCATTGGCATGTGTATAACATTAAAGAAAAAATGTTCATATATAATGGCAATACTGAATTTTAAACATTTTTAACCTTCCCTTTTGGAAAATTTCAAATGTCTACAAAAGTATAGAGGATAGTATGAACCTCCAAGTAGCTTTCAACCAGTTTTAGCAATTATCTATTCATAACCTAGGAATTACAGAGCCTAGGAATGTGGACAGCCACCTCAGTTTGTTACACAGGACAACACTTTCAAGTTATTTTCCAAAATACATGCTTACTCTATTCCATGTAGAATTTAGGACACCACCTGAATTTTTAAACTTAGCTACTATTTTCAAAATATGAACATATTTTTGCTATTTTAGGAATGAAAAAACAGGTTGAAGGGGCTTTAGAAATCATCATCTATTCAGCCTATTCCCACTTAACTCAAGATCCTCTTACCTAAGATCCTCATATAGTGCAAGGAAAGGTTTCCTAGAAGTAATAGGAATCATTAAGAATTTAGGAAAGCTGCCCTGTGAAGAAGCAGGTGACCTCTTCCTGGAAAGATATAGATATAAGCTGGAATTCAGAAAACACTTCACATTGCCATATGGTGGAAAGTGTGCATGTGGAAGACAGAGGGACCTGAGTGTGAATTCTGGTAGTGGTGCTTCCTGTTGGAGCCCCAACCCTTTTACCACAGGGCTATTACTAGTACCCAATTAAGTAACATAAGCAAAATATCTAGCACATAGGAGACACTTCATAGACATGTCTTTCTTTCATTTCCCCAAAGTTGTTGTTCATAATGACAGAGAAAGCATACATAGAAAGATAAAAAAGTGTTTTATTGAAGAAGTCACATAGCATATAATTTTTCAGTCACTGCCTTATTATGAAATAACATAAAATTTCCCCCATGTCTAGACTTTTTTCTGTGCACTCCACATGTAGGAAGGATTGGAGAATATAGTGAATTCATTTTAGTATAATAAGCTGGGACAACACAAGGCAAATCACTGCAGAGATTTATAGCAATAAGTACTAAATCAATTTTTCCTTTTAGTCACATTTTTATGTTATAGAGATGATAATCAGATTTGGAAAAAATTGTTTAATAGAAAGGAAGAGAACCTAATTAAAAGGAAATAGAAGCAGAGAGAGGGAAGGAGGGAGGAGGGTGGGGCCTTGGTGTGTGCCACATCTTTTGGGGGCAAGACACGATTGCAAGAGGGACTTTGCTTAACAAATGCAATCAGTGTAACTTGGTTTATTGTACCCTCAATGAATCCCCAACAAGAAAGAAAGAAAGAAGGGAGGGAGGGAGGGAGGAAGGAAAGGAAGGACAGGAAGGAAAGGAAGGAAAGGAAGGAATCCTCAAGTAGATAAATCCTAAAGTAGAAAAAAAGAAAGAAAGAAAGAAAGAAAGAAAGAAAGAAAGAAAGAAAGAAAGAAAGAAAGAAAGAAAGAAAGAAAGAGAAAATAAATCCTAAAGTAGATAAAATTCTTAATTACTCCTTTTCTCACTAGTTTAATGGCCAGGTCTAGCAGTACAATATTTATGAAACTTCAGGGTAAAATAAGTTCCCAGTTAGCCTTGCGCCTGTGATCAGCGTCTCTCTGGGGAACAGCTGGCTCTAACTTCCAATACTCACCCTCAGAGTGGGAGATTTTTAATAGCTACTTGAGGCATCATTTTTCTATAAGGAACCTTAAAGGAGCTGACACCTGACAAGTGCTGACATCTGTGACATGTACATATGAGGGGTCACAGCATTTGAGAGTCTCTGGATCACCCTCTGATGCACAGGGTTTTGATGACTTCGTTGCAGGTTTTTTTTCCTTCTTGAATATTATTATGCTTTGTATCCCTCTTTGCACAGACGTCCTATAGTGTCAAAGTAAAGACGATTTATTTTAAAAACCTAAATATTAAAATTATATACTAAGGGTGTTTTAGTCAGCCTGTACTGTGTAGCAAATTAGCCCCAAACTTGTGACTTAAAACAGCAGTGCTTTACTATGTCTTATGCTTCTGCTCGGTGGCCGGGCACTTCTCTGCTGGATTCTCTGACTCACTCACGTAGCTGGAGTCAGCTGAAGAGTTGGCAGGGCCAGAAGGTTCCGGACGGCCTCTCATGTCCAGCAGTGGATTCCTGCTGTCAGCTAGTGCACCTCAGCTTCCCATCCTCTTAGTGACTCGCCCTCCAGTACACCAGGCGGGCTTTCTTACCTGACTGTCTCAGAGCACCACCTGTGTCCTTCCTAAGTGATCTAAAGCAAAAAGTGCAATGGCCCTTAGTCTTAGAAGCTGCATAACGTTATTGCCAGTAGCTTCTACTTGTCAAAACATCAGACTGTATTTACGGGATGGGGAAAACAGACTCCTCCTCTTAATAGGAGAAGTCACAGTCACAGTCACAGTGCAAGAAGGCTTGGGAAGAAAATGTTACTGGCAACTTTCCAAGCAATCTACCATAGAAGGATTTGTAAGAACTAAGCTTGTCTTCTCTAAAACTCAGGCACAAGGCAAGGCCTTTGCCTGTGGGCTCTGAGCTTTTTCTTAGAATTGCAACTTATCTCTCAGCGTTCTTGCTGCATTAATAATCCTTCTGCTCCACCTGCAGATAGAAGTTTGAAGACGGAAATTTGAAAGGAGGGGTTCTTTTACGGTAACTATTTTTCCCCAAATGGGAAGAATAATGTAGAAAAAAATCCTGCAACTTAACAATACCAGCAGCTGATGTGTCTGGAGGATCCATGAAGTAAAATCTTCAGGGTCCACCTGTGGATAACCAAACTGTGCTAGTGCAGTGACCATTAGTGCTCCCACGATGTCACAGCCAGCACAGGGCCACCTCCCCCATGTGATGTCACAGCAAGCAGGGAGCCACATCCCCTGACACAACATTACAGTGAGCACAGAGCCACCTTCCCACATGACGTCACAGTGAGCACGGATCCACCTCTCCACGTGACGTCACAGGGAGCACAGCGATGTCACAGCGAGCACGGAGTCACGTGCCCACACACTGAACAGGCCGCAACAACAATCAAGAGGCAGCTGAACAGCAGCAAGTGGATGGATCACACCTGGACTCGCACTCAGAGATCTGGAGTCAGCTCTAACCTCCGCTGTCCCCACAAGTTGTTATCTGGCCACAGACCTGTGTCTCTCCCTGTTGGCAATATTGCAACTGCCCACAATATGCAGAAAGCATTTTAGATGTCTCTGATAATGATTTCCCCAAATTCTGGCTATGTCTAACAATGAGACTCTTTAAGAGATTGGAATGCAAATTTGGAAAAATAAAACCACTAAGTTACATAGAGTGTTAGAAGCTGAAATTTGGTTTCATAGTCATTATACCAAACAATAATGTGAAACACTATTTAAAGGTTTTTGCATGAATCAGTGATTAATATCTGCCTTCTTAGATTTTATAGAAGATAGTTCAAGATGTCAGAGGCTTATTCAATGTTTTTTGCCAGATTCACATTTTGCTCTACTAAAAGATACGGGAAAATGACCTTCTCTCTCCCTTTTTCTCTCTTTTCTCTGTGTTGAGAGAAAGAGAGAGAGAAAACAGATTCATGGATGAGGCACCCCAAAAGGAATAATTTCATCTAATACCAAGGCAATCTGTGTTTCTATTGACTGTCAATCTTCTGAATTTGTTACAGTCAATGATTAGAAACACCAAGGATGATATATCATGGCTGTGAATCTCCTTCCTTCCAATCTGCTCCCTGCTCCTTACCTGCTCAGATGACACATTTATCACTTCAAAAGGATATAAGGCAGGCCATCATCTCACGACTCTTGACTGTGACTCGTGGCACTTACGGTACGTTCAGGCCAGAACTGTGAACAGGTAACTGAAAGGAGCTAATACCAAGACTGCAACAACGATTAAAAATTTTTTTTCTTAGTTGTCAGGGGTTAAATGTAAACTGCGGACAGTAGTACTCACCAAAGACTCCAATTTTAGAATGCTCAAGTTCAGACCTCAGATTCTGACTCTCCCTGAACACTCCTGCAGCATCTTCATGTATATCTTATTCCTGTAAGCCATGCTACACTGGGCTTTCTCAATGATGATGAGATGGTAACAGCTCCAGCAGAATGTGGGAGAACAATTGGAACAAAACCACAGACAAGCAGAAGCTTGGCACTCACCGCCTCCAAGGGCAGAGCAGTTACACTAATCTTTTCCAAATGCAGCTAATTGGATCTTCCCCTCCAAAGTAAATAGAGATAAGGCTTATTAGGTTACAATATTCATGAATGGGGAAGGTTCAGTAAGTACCAGCGGTGTCTAGAAAAATGAAATACCATTAGGGCAAAGATACAGACATGTTGACTCTTTAGCAAAGAGAAAAATAGCTGATTTTCACAAAAGGTGTTTTGAGAAGTGGCCTAATTATGTCTGCAAATGAAAGTTTCATAACCTATGAAGTTACTTTCTCACTCAAGAAATATGGGTACATTCCTGCCCCAGAGACCATTAGGACTCCTCTGACCCCTGTGGGCACTGCCTTATCAGCTCTCATTTGTTGATTCCACAAATTTTTGTTAAGAGCTTAACAAATTGACTTTTTAAAATTTCTCAAACTCATTGAATGTCTGCCTAATTCCACTATATTTACTATTTCAAATTCATTAATACCTATAGATAAACTTTATTTCATAAATGTTTGGACTTTCATATACACCTCCAAGTGCACACTTTTTTTTTTTTACACATATTTTAAGGCTGCTTTTGATGGTATGATTCAGGAGAAAGCTGGGAATTATGTTCTGGATAGTGAACCTCCAGACTGGATACAAAGAAACAACTTTCGCTCTCTCTCCTCAACTAATAAAAATAATAAAAAGTTTCTTTAGTTATCAGTTCACTAATGGTGCCAGTCTTTATGTGTGCAACATTAAAGACTTAATGACTGTAAAGGCCAGACTGCCTGGGAACATGCGTAGCTTATGCCTGCTACCAAGCGGTGGGCGTCCTGGCATCCACGGATAGGACTTGGGAACAGTCTTGGGGCAGAGAGTCCAAAGGGTGCCTCTAGGTGCTAAATGAAATCATTTAGCCTCCTAGTTGTCATAAAATCTTCATGAAACACTACACCACCATTCACCAGAAGGTCCTACATTTGAGATACTCCCGTTCCAGGATTCTGAGGAGCCCAGGGAGCAGAAGGACTCCCAGAATATAGAGGTTCAGCATTTGCTAATTACTTTTCTCTCACCCTTCCTTTGACCACTGGAAGGGTTGTTTGGGTAATCAAAGTGAAACAATACAGCATTGGTTTACTGAATTACTTATTCCTAACCACACAATCCCTAAGTGTAATTGGGAAGTGAGTGGTTTCCACAAGCAATCAGAATATGTACTATTGAATGCATGATTTTTTTCAGGTGAGCAAAAATGCAGAAGACAAAGATCCTCCCTTCTTGGATCAAACTGTCCCTTGTGGGTTGTGCTGCAGAATGAGCCTTTCAGGGATGGCTGGGGAGTGAGATTTAGTAGGGTCTCTCAGTGCAGCCTGGGCTTGAAACCTGTCCATGCCATTATTATGTTCCTTCACCTCATTGAGTTTCCTCACCCGTGAATCACAAGTAATAATTCCTACCTGACAAGTTCAGTGCCAGAGAAAAATAATCAGTGTGGGGCACCTAGCACAGACCCGGCTCTGAGCAAATAGGGCTATTGTCATTTTTAAGTCAAAGTGCAAGACAATGATAGCCTGTCTCCTGGGAGACTGCCTTATCTATTTGGAATAATGTATAAAAAGTCAAAATTCTATTTTTAAGAAATTAAAAAACAAACAAACCTATGATCACTGTCATATACTTTATTTTCCAAGTACTCACTGACATATTTTGAACCATTTTATTTTAGGACTGTGGGAAAGTTAATTTTTTTTCTATTTTTCCAATAACCTACATATTTTATCTCCACATAAGCTAAAACTCTAAAGCTGCTTAAACTTTACCCACAGGAAATTCTCAAGAAATATTTGCTGAAAGAAGCACAAGGCTTAGTAAATTTAGTGTTTTGTTTGTTTTGTTTTTTTTTTTTTTTTTCTTTCTTTTTTTTTTTATTTATTTATTTATTTTTTTTTTTTTTATTAAATCATAGCTGTGTACATTGATATGATCATGGGGCATCATATACTAGCTTCATAAACCATTTGACACATTTTCATCCCAATATTCAACATAGCCTTCCTGGCGTTTTCCCAGTCACCGTGGCA
>CAUYPK010107913.1:0-31370 GCA_963574355.1 Loris lydekkerianus | reverse complement strand
TTTAATTTTTTTTTTTTTTTTTTTTTTTTTTTTTTTTGAGACAAAGTCTCACTATATTACCCTTGGTAGAGTGCCATGGTGTCATAATTCAGCAACCTCAAACTCAGCCTCCCAAATAACTAGGACTACAGGTGCCTGCCACAATGCCCGGCTATTTATTTTTGTTGTTTAGAAGGCCCGGGTCGGGTTCGAACCCACCATCCCTGGTGTATGTGGCCAGTACCCTAACCATGAGCTATGGAAGCTGAGCCTGGACTGTGTTATTTAAGTGAACTGTGGTAGCAGAAATTCATGCATGTTAAAGCCATGCAAACAAGGACTGGCCGTATTTGTGTGTGTTTGTGTGTCCTTGTGCACATGTGTGTGCTTAAACCATGGATTTCTACAGTTTCTTTGTTCCTGTTAATGTGTCAGGGATGCTTTGTGGTATAGCCATTTGAAGAATTTGCTGTTAACCCCTCACAATCTGTAGTGTCTGTTTACCAAATCACAAGCCCTCAAACGTTGACCATTTTTGTCTTTGTGTGAGTCTCCAAAGACAGAGAGGAACTGTCTTTCATATCGCCCTGATCCCCCTGTATCTTCCTGCTGTCTGCCATCCTTCTCCCCCAATTGTTCCACTTGGTGTCTCTCTTAGTGTTCCTAGACATCTTTGGCCATCTGGGGGGAGATGACCTACCCTGGCCTCCTCACTATCTTTAAGTTGTCTCTTCTCTTCCTGCCAATGTCTCGATTCCTGAGACTATCGCCTCCGCAGCCTGAATGTTTTAATGCCATTTAGTCTGGTTTGCCACACCTCAAGTGGGTTTAGATATGCTCTTTGGGAAGAAAAAGGTGTTCTCAATTTATGTGGGTAATCTTGAATTCTCATTTAGAATATAAAATGTATTCATTAAGAAACAAAATCCTCTTGTAATGGAAGAAAACGTTTGCATTTCATAGGGAGCACATACTCCCGGAGTCTTACTTCATCTAGGTAAGAAATAAAATTAAAGACAGTGAGCCAATTAGGAAGAAATGATCTGAACATGTATCATCGGGACAATATTCACTCGTGACAGTTTCTGCTTATCCTATTCACTATCTTTTAGACATTTATAATCCAGGGCCAATGCGAAAGCCACTGGCCAGCTTCTAAATGCCAGGGTTTTAAATGCCTGTCAAAAATGAATTTGTTGCTTCATTTTTTACAGGGACACTCTGTAATGCAAAAGGGCAGAATACCACACTCTCCCAGGAAATGTGTGGTAGGGAGGCTAAACCAATATTTTCCTTTTTAATATAGATAATGTCCCTCTTCACAAAGAAAGATAGGAGCCGATGACTCCTCTAAACTACCTTTGAGACATTTAATGAGAGCCATCTTATCCCAGAGAGTAATAGGCAAATGCCAGCTGCCTCCTGAGAGAGGGCAAAGGAAGGTCAAGGGAGACCTCCTGCTGCAGGCTTTTGTGGAATCTGCTATTCCACTCACCCCCAAAGGGCAGTCTGTGAGCATTTACAGTGCATGTAACTAGGGGAGCCCAGTTCTGACTTGTCAGTCACAGGCTAAATTCATTCTGAAACTCCCCCACCAGGCAACCCGGTTTAATGTATGCAATAGGCAGGGTGCCCCGAGTAAAGAGATACCCAGGGGTTGGGTTAGCCACAGGGCTGGCTGGGGTGGCTTTGGGCCTCAGAACCAACAGAACCAAGGTAGGTGGGAAAACCAAGACCAGACCCAGCAGCAACAGCCCTGTGAAACACCTGGGCATGGGGAGAGAACCAAAATATGAGCCAATGGGGGATCAGCTGTAGACAGCAGGAGAAGGAAAGAGATTTTGCAGTGAGGGGAAATAATTAAAACCTAAAGAAGGTACTGAAAAGCATAGGCTTGTTTTTAGTGCCTTGTATTGGGTCAGTATAGCTTCTTCCAAATTTTAAAAGAAATTTCAAAGGGGGATAAAATGGGCCCCTTTGAACGAGTGTGCCCAGCTCAAACAACTTTTTTCCAATTGGGATCTGCTAGTAATCTTGCCTCTGTGTGTGTGTGTGTGTGTGTGTGTGTGTGTGTGTGTGTGTGTGTGTTGGGGTGGGGGTATTGTGAAATCAGTAAGAGATTAAGAGAACTCCCCTCCCCCCCATTCAAATTTAAACATAATACATACTCAACCTAACATTTTAATATGGGCTTCAGGATACAGGACAAGGAAAAGGTCACTTCCTAAAGGCTCACACATGTACATTTTTACTGCAAAGTAAAGCAGAGTGGAATTCAAGTAAATAATAGTATAGAAATGAAAGAAGTCCAAAAGCAACACCAGTAAGTCCTGCTGGTGATCACTTCAGTGCCTCTGAAGTGGTGCCCTGGAAACAAGGCAGAAGGAATCTGCTTGAGCTGATTTTCTGACTTGATGGTGTTCCTCCCACTGTGAGTTTCTCACCCACCCCTTCAGCACAGAAAGAAGCAAGATAACACCAATTGCGTGGAACATTTCTAAAGGATTTAATGCAAGACTGCCATTGAAATTTGCTTAACTGCTGCTGCAATTCCTGAGACTGTGACAAGTGGTAGTTAATTTTGACATTGCTGACTGTTTGTGGATCCCTTTTATTCTTAGCACAACTATTCATCTCCCTATCTAGGATGCAGGCTACTTTTTTCACTAAATGAGAATCATGATCTTTAGCAAATATATTTATTTGAAAAAGTACATTCAATCAATAAGCATACAATAAAAATAAAAGGTTGAAATGACCATGGCTATATTGCGCAACAGAATAATAGGATAATCTTTTTTTTTTTTTTTCTTTTTCTGGTTAAACCTAATAGAGGCAATTTATATCAATTCAAACATAGGGTATATGTAAATAAATACAATATGAAATTATTTTCTTAAAATGTTAGAGGAAAATTTAGCTATTTTGAAACTCAGCAGAAGACATTTTTGTGTTTTCCATGCTAGGATTAGTGGGCACTTTCCCAGTATCTTAGTTTGGGCTGCTAAAACAGAATATCCTGGACTGGCTAGCTTATAAACAACAGAACTGTATTTCTCACAGTTCAGGAAACTGAAAGTCTGAGATTGGTGTTAGTGTGGTTGTATTCTGGTGAGAGCCAAAAGTTCTGCCAACTTTTGGTTGTGCCCTCTAATAGCAGAAAGAGAGAGGTCTAACTCTCTTCTTAAAAGACACTAATCTCATTATTGGGGCTCCACCCACATGACCTAATCACCCTCCCAAAGGTCCACTCCCACTTGATACCATTGTACAAGGTCAGACAATGAAGTTTGTGAACTAGTGCTAAAAAAATTGCTACGTATCTTATTGCTGAATATCACCACAGTCATCAGATGGCCAAGGGGAATACTTTGAAGGTGTTAGTAAGTGATATTCAGCAATGATATATGTAACACTTTTATAGGACACATTTGTGAACTTAATTGTCCAACCTCATACTGAGGATTAGGGTTACAACATATTAATTTGGAGGGGACACAAACATGCAGTCTAAAACAGCAAGGTATTGAGAGTGGGGATTTAGATGAGCAAAGCAGCATCAATTAAAAGTCACCATAAATTGCTATTTGCACATAGGCATTTCCTAATTGTTCCTCCACATGATTTAGCATTTGGAAACTTATGATTCCCTGTGGAAAGAGGATTATGGAGGCATCTAAAACACCCTCAGTGTATTTCTATCCCATTCAACAAACCCTTGTTCTCTGGAAGGCACAGTGGATATGTGAAGAGCCTTGAAATTGATGTCTGCCCTGAAGCAGGGATGGTTGGGAAAAGATAACTAACAGTGAACAAACACTATGTTTGATAGTTTAAACAAATATTAAATGATTTAATCCTTAGAAAAATAAAGCAAAATATAAATCATGTATATAATTATCCCAGTTTTTTTTTTTTTTTTTTTTTTTTTTGTGGTTTTTGGCTGGGGCTGGGTTTGAACCCGCCACCTCTGGCATAAAGGGCCAGTGCCTTACCCCTTTGAGCCACAGGTACCACCCTAATTATCCCAGTTTTAGAGATGCAGTTCAGAGAATTTAAATGATAAAACTATGTAATAATAATAAACAGCACTGTTGGTCATATTCATAATAAAAATGAAAAGAGCTGACATTTATCTAGCACACACCACATTGTCAGGCACTAGGATAAACAGTTAACTTCTACTTTATCCTCCCAGATCCCTGGAAGTTAGCTACTGTTATCTGAATTTTATAAGTGAGAAAAATGGAAGGTTCCTGAGAACCCGAGAATGGTGCGTCTCAAAAATTTATTCTGCATACAAATCACTACTGATCTGGCATAAACTGAAGCTTCAGATTCACTAGATTTGGGTAGGTCATGAGGTTCTCTGATCCTAATAAACTTCAGGTGACACAGATGCTGCTGGTCCATGAACCGCACTTAGAGCATCCAGGGCTAGGAGGGTAAATAACTTGGTCAAACACATGAGATTGATTCTCATTTGAGAAAAAAATCAAACTGTTACTTGGTTCGAAACTCCAAGGGCTCCCCAGCCTGTGTGATCTCTTCCTTGGGATTAAGCAATTCATCTTAGTGGGGGAAATGATAAGAGAACCAAGGTGACTAATGAGACCAGGTACTAATTGCTACACTCTCAGACAGAGGCAGAGAGGGCTTCTGCAGCTGTCTCTGCACTAAGTGTTTCCTGGAAAGGAGAATATCTATGAATAATTTCAACTGGGTAAGTCAGGATGAGTCTCAGAAAGAGGTGTCATGTAAACTAGACCTAGAAGACTGGAAAATAGTTTATGCACACCCACTTAAGAATGTATTTGTATGTGTACATATATGTAATATAAGTTATTTTGTATACTTAAGCAATGTAAACATATTATATAATAGGTGTATATTTTATATATGTGTGTGTGTCTATATATATCCTCTAGGTAAGGGAAGTGTGCACAGATTCCGTGCAGTATGAAACAGGATCATCGGGCAACTGGATACTTTGTTCCCCAATTCTGTAGCTCATATAGATCATGTAGTATTTTCATTTCCTTCCTTTTATGTGAGGGTAATCTAGATATAGGACACCCTGAGTAGTTTATTGATCTGCTTTTAAGGTGTTCATTTTATGATTTGTTAAAGGTTTAATAATATGGACCCTGTAGTCTTGATCTTAGAATAGTTAGACCCCTAAATCTTGCCAATCCACACAAAGAATTTGTTTCAATTAGTTGATGTTCTGATTTCTGTTTTTATTTTTAATTAAATTGCCTTTGATATTTGCCCTTATGTAATTCAAACTGATTTTCTTAAGGTTTATAAAGTTTTTCTTTGGCATCAAGTTTGGGAAAGCAGATATCAGTTTCCATTCAAAGTTGTAAAAAATAAAAATATGAGTAAAAATGCCTGAAAGTCTGTGGGAGGAGGTTCTGTTTATTTATTCAGTTATTTAAAACAAACTTTATGTGTGCCAAAAGTTTTTTAAGAACTCACCTCTTGAGGCCAGGCACCGTGGCTCATGCTTGTAATCCTAGCACTCTGGGAGCCCAAAGTGGGTGGATTGCTTAAGCTCTGGAGCTGGAGACCAGCCTGAGCAAGAGTAAAACCACGTCTCTAAAAAAATAAAATAAAATAAAATAAAATAAATAGCCAAGCATTGTGGTGGGTATGAAGCAGGATCATGGGACAACTGGACACTTTATTTTTATAGTCCAAGCTACTCTTGGGCTAAGCCAAGAGTTTGAGGTTTCTGTGAGCTATGACGCCATAGCACTCTACTGAGGGTGACTAAGTGACACTCTGTCTCAAAACAAAACAAACAAACAAAAAACAAAACTCATCTATTGAGGACCATTAGAAATCAATTATAATTAGATTTCTATGATGAAACTTCATTATTAAATTATGATAATGTATTTAAGTTGATACTTTTAAGGAAAATCTTTAGTGAAAAAGCATTTGTAATCTAATTATAGGTATTTTTGCCTATAAATCATCCTGGTGGGTTCTAATTAGGTGTTAATGAGTCTATTGCATATCTATTTCAAAGAAGTAATTGGGACGATATATATTCAATTAAGGATAAACCATTCATAGAAATAAAGATGCTGGTGGTTATGATTCTCAAAATAGACTAGTACTTCTATAAATAAAAATATTTCAGCCGTGAGTTTTCTGTAATTCAAGGCCAAACAGGGAGTCCCATGGTAGACAGAGCTGTGCTTAGCCAGTAATCAGAAGGCTGACTTTGAAGGGAAAACAAACTTTTCTTCTTTTCTAATTGAAGAAGGGATCATGGTTTGCTTATTTGTGTGTTTGCTTCTTCTCTTCAGTTGTTGCCCAAGTGGCCCCACAGGCACCGTGTGTCCCATTTAGGTGCATATAAACAGGCAGACCTTATGCTCTTGACACTTTAAGTCATATTGACTAGGTGAATTTTTTTTTACTCATTTATTCCTCTCCTCATCTTTCCACAGACAGCCAATGAACAGCATAGTGAAAACTTCTTTCAACATTACGATGATTATACATTCCCCTTCTACCTATAATTTAAATGAAATCACAAAAACTATTAGGCATTATTTGGTATTCAGAATGAAGTTCAAATATGTCTGTTTGTATGTGTTCGTGTATCTGCTAGTAATGATATTGAAGAAGTCATTACACCGAAAATTGATCACTGTTGTTGATTGGAGTTGGTTTTCTCATAGATCTTTTCTCTTTATTATTTTGCTTTTGATGTTTGACAGAAATGACAGTGAATCGTATTTCAATTATTGAGTTTTAACTATTTTTAAAAAAGATAACTGACTCAAAGAAAATGTTGTTCCTATCTACTGCTGTAATTTAAAGGGACCTATGTGATCTTTGATGAAAATAATTTTCCCAGGTTGAGGTCAAGGGTAAGTGTAATAATAGAGCCACAGAAAGGGCTAACATATCATCTCATTGTCTGAAACACAGGAAGGCATGAGGATGCCTTTATGCTAGGTAATTAATTCAGATCAGCTTCTATGAGACTTCATAAAACCATTGACTTAATGATGAAATATTGACCCTATTTTCTCAGTGAAAACTCTATCCACTTTAGCGTCCCATCACTCAAACCTTGTGAATCCTTTCACAGTATTTTTTTTTTTTTTGAATAGCCTCCAGATTGTTATCAACATCTCATCTCCAACAGCAAAAAGTGCACAGTCCTCCCCCAATCAGAAAAGCTGTCCTTTTGTGAACATTTTATGTCATTTAATTATTGGCAAGATTCATTAATTGGCAACAGCTCTTTCAATTTTTCATTAGAATTAACAAGATTCCACTATAATTTATAGATTATGTGTCACTCTTCCTCTTCGGCTTGAAAAGGGCATACATATTTCAAAATCATGTTTGAATCTTGAAATTTAAACATTTTTTTCCCCAAATGACATCTATTTTAATGCACATGGTTTAAAACATGAGCTTCTGATATAAAGATCGTGTGAAAAGAAAAATAGCAATTTCTAAGCCTTCATTTGTCTCTTGCCCTTGGGGATGTTTCTAGAAACAAAGCCACGTAAGAGAGTGCAGAATTCTTTGTAAAGTGTTGCTTTTGCTTATTTAGAAATAAAGGGGCTTTGGCAGGAAGGGGCATGGACTGTCCTCCATAAGACCTGCTTTCTAAGTTATTTTCTTATCAGCAATATGACTTTGGGCATACCATGCAAATTCCCAAGGCCTTAGTTTTTCCACCTGTGAAATGAAAAAGCCAGAACCTCAACATAAATTTTAGGATTTAAAAGTTAACTGATGCATGAGAAACAACTCTGTATACCTTGAATTATTTATGGAATTTTGTGACCTCCAGTTTGCCAAAATGAGTTGTAAGGCTAACAGTTTAGATATAGGAAAAAAATTAGGCTAACTCCTAGGCTAAGAGTGAGCTCTTACAGTAATCTTAAAACTCTTTGCTTTCTGGTATTTGACTTTTCTTTTTCTTTCTAAGGATATATCACAACTGGGGGGATAAGTATTCACATCTTGTTATACACATAGCTATAAAAGACCATGGCTGGTCTGAGTACAAAATGGGAAAGCTGGGTTCGTTCTAATTTACAAAACTGCCTATGGCTATGTAGCTCATTCTTCCAAAATCATTTAGGGTGTTCATGAACAGCAAGGGTTGGCATGGTGCTGTGCCCCCCAGGAGGGCCCTTAGTAAGAGGCCAGAGTAGGATGGAACTGCTCAGGGCTTTGTTTGTGCTGGAGTTACCAGCTGTTAATTTAACCTTGCCTAATAACACACTTTTAGTATTATCCAGTTTTATATCCTGTACATCTGAGGCACAGCCTTACAAAAATTATGTGGCTCAATAGAGAAGCTGAAGTGTAGAAGCTAAATTGTCTTGCTCCAGAACCTCCTATCTTAATCACTATTTTGTATCTTATTTGCTGATGGAATGCTGAATAAATGGCTGGATGAATGAATGAATGAATGAATGACATTAAGTAGAGATGAACTTAACAGGCACAGTGACTCATGACAGTTATCCTAGCACATTGAAGGCTGAGGCAGAATTTCTTGAGGCCAAGAGTTTGAGACCAGCTTAGGTCACAGAGCAATACTCCATTGCTACAATAAATAAATAAATAAACAAATAAATAAATAAGCCAATCATGGGCGCACAAGCCTGTTACCCTAGATACATGGGTGGCTGAAGCAGGAGGATTACTTGAGCCTAGGAGCTGAATTTCCAGTGAGCTACTATCATAACACTGCACTTTAGCCTAGGCAATAGCAAGACTCTGTCTCATAACAAAACAAAACAAAACAAAAGGTTTCTTAAGTTATAGGAAGACATGTCAGAGATAGTTCTTTTTGTATATTTACTAAGAAAGTGGTATTTTTGAAAGTTAGGTGCCACTTCCTATAACTGGAGTCTATTAAAGTTAATTTTGTGGCATCTGAGTTAATGTTATAACAAGCATGATTGTAGGGGGAGGGAACATTCATTTTTACATTAAATGCCTTCAGCCAGTCCATGAGCATCTTGAATTTCTGATCTATTCCTCATTTCTCCACTTTTCCCCATCACCTCGGAGCACAGGTTCTGGCATACAGAGAGATTAAATCGATTAAAGTTTTCTCTCATCCATACAATAAATACTGCTTAAGTCCCCTGCTAGATTGAGTTAGGGGCTGGGTCAAGAGTGGTAAATGAAAGAGACACATGCAATGTCTCCTCTTTGAAAATTAGAAACAAATGATAAAGTGTTACTCAAGCTGATATGGGCAGGAACCAAAGTGGGCAAATCCTCAAAGAAGTGGCCAAATGAGACTACTCTTGGAAAATCACTAACATAGTACATAAAGGTGAAATTTGAAGCAGGAGAAGAAACTTGAAGGATGTGTGATTTGCACAAGTAACAGTGGACCTGAGGGCAGCATGTGCAAAAGCCCCAAGCTAGGGGTGGCATGGCTTGTCCTAGAGTGGGAAGGATGGCTGTGGTGGCTGGAACCAGAGACTGAGGAAGACACTGGATAGGGATCATGTTTCTAAGGCATTAAAGAGAATTGTCCTGGAAGCACCTTTGCTAATCTTCGGCATGATATCAATCTTATTGTTTAGAATAATTTTTTAAAACTTTTGCAAGTGATTGGCCCAGGTAGACTGGCAAGTTAACTTACAAAACTAGATCTGAAACTGTTTTTTAGTCTGATTTGAATTGATTGACTTGAGCCACCCCCCACCCCCAATTTTGTCCAATCATTAGGTCTGGAATGTGGCACATTAAAAACACTTTGTATTGCTGCATGAGTGCTAATGCCAAGATCAATATTATCAAAATACATAAACATAGAAAGTAAGCAAGGTGATGTCTCAAACAGGGTTGTAATTTGGGGGACCCAATCACAGAGTTCAGGTGATTGCTGAGCAGGAAGAAGTATGAATGACCAGTAAAGGGATTGGATGACAAAAATGCTAAAGCTGCCTTAATTTTCTACCTAGCAATTATATTGTTTATTCACATACTGATGTTTTAGAACACTTGGGATAATTGTAAATAAGAGCATAAACCTTTCCATGGCTCATGAGATAATCCTAGTCCTCTGACACATTAATCAGAGAACACAGGGGGATAATAATTGAAATAGCAACAGCAATGATAGTTCCTGACATTTCTACAGCATCTTCAGTTACCTCATTATACAAGCCAGTGAGGTAGAAGAGAATGGCCCAGGAACATTAAATCACCTTGTCAGGGACCCACTCCTGGCTCATATCAAAGCAGGTCCTCTGTTAACCGCGTCTTCTTCCATCATGTGTAATTCTACCTCAGGAGCTCAGAGGTAACACTCAGCAAAGTGAGAGTGACAGACTTTTAGAGGTTTCACGATTCTCCTTTGTAGGGACATCTGTGGGGTCTCTAAGAGGCAGGCAGTGTGGATGTTGATTTCCCAATTTAGAGACAGAGAAACTGAGGCTTAAGGAGGTACAGTGATTATCCCATCCTTATGTGTGCAGGCAGAGGAAGGAATAGAATCCTGCTTTCTGACTTCTGAGGATTTTTTTCTTATTAATATTGTGAGCATGTACAAAATGTCACTGGTTGTGTGAGCTTGGGGATTTGGCGACTTAGCAACTTGGTCCACTCATATTTTACATTCAGACAGGCACTATTTTCATTTATCTAAAGATTACATTGAGTTGTTGTCCCTCGCGATGCTCTCCAGGATGTGATTAATTTTCATGGACCTTTCGTTTCCAGAAATCAATTTGAAATCTTCTTCTTACCATTATCATGATTGTTATTATTTTATATCTGAGGCATTTCTAGATCTTCTTTATTTCTTTTCCTTGCTTTGCTTTCCCCAGTACCTTTCCTAAAGATTCCTGGGTCTTTGTTATTTTGATTCTTCTTCAATTTAAGATGACCACCATAAGATTTAACATGGGGAAAGCAGCCTTCACAGACATAGGGATCCTTTATTTAGACCTCAATGGGAAACAGAAAAGAACAGTTAAAATTGGAATCTCACAGGTATGAACTATTTCCATATACTTTTTAAGAAAGTGTTTAGCCTTTTTCCCCCTTATATTGTCTTCAAAAAGAATACTCTTTTTGGAATTGGTACTCTATGAGTGTGATGTAGAAGTAATGTACCCAAAATAGAAGGACAGAGTGGTGATAAGACTTGTTTTTGTGAAAATGATCCTGAGTTACAAACTCAACTCTGTCACTTACAAGCTTCTGATTGTGTAAAAGTTGAATCACCTTGGTGTCATAGTGAACTCTTAAAGCAGATGTAGGAGTAACAAGAAGAAAACAGTTAATATGCATTAATATGCCTAGCTTGGCTTTGTGATCTACTTATGTCATCCTACACCACACGTGGGACTACTTGTCACTGCTGTCCTACTTTTGTGATTGTCATATGCTGAGTGCTCAGTCTGTGCTACCCAAATGGAGCTGGGGATGCAACAGAGAACAAGAGAGCTAAGGTCCCCTCATCATGAAGCTAGAATGTTAAAATGAAAATAATAACAATAAAATAATAATGAGTTTTGAAACATCCTGCAAAGGGAATAAATAGTTATTGAGACCTCATCCTTAGACAGTAAATTAAGGTATTATTAGAGAAAACAGAGAGGACAGATACTTAGAAAGATGGTCCTGGGGCTGGCATGGGGGCTAGTACCTGTAATCCTAGCACTCTAGGAGAGCAAGGCAGGTCTATTACCTGAGTTCAGGAGTTCGAGACCACCCTGAGCTAGAGTAAGACCCCATCTCTAAAAAATAGCTAGGTGTTGTGGCAGGTACCTGTAGTCCCATCTCCCAGGGAGGCTGAAGCAAGAGGATCTTTTGAGCCCAAGAGTTTGAGGTTGCTGTGAGCTATGATGCCATGGTACTCAACCAAGGGTGACAAAGTGAGACTCTGTCTTAAAAAATAAAATAAAATAAAGAAGAAGAAGAAAAGAAAGAAAGCAAGATTGGTCAAAAGGCTTTCTGAGAGGATATTTGAGCCCAAATCCCTGAAAGATCATCTATAATGTGGTCAAATAGTGTGGTTAAGGTTGTGCCAGCCCAAGACACTGCCCATGCAAAGGCTTTGAGATGAGACTAAAACCACCCCTGAAAACAGATGTTTTCTCAAGGAGTTGATGCTTATAATTCAACTCTCTTTAAGTGAAAGATGAATGTTTCCTTCTTAGACATTATCTTTAACCAGTTCATGAAATAGATAAATTTAGCACAATTGATGTCTTTTCACACGATGGCAGGTAGTTAAATTTACAAAGTTGTCACTATTACAAAGTAATTACATATTGCAAAGGTATAATTCAATTCCTTATGAAAATTTCAGGGCGACATTGACTTCGGGGAAGAAGACAAACAAATCTAAATCAAACATTTCATTTATTTTCGCCTTTATTCATTTATTGATTTATTCTTCTGTTATTTTCCTCAGTGACATTTGTGAATCTATTCCAGGAAAACTTTGGGGAGAAATATTTACATAAGATACCATGATAGTAATAATGCAAGAGTGAAAAACTTGCATGTATTTAGTTTCCAAGGGGGAAGATGGTTTTTATGACTGAGGATTTGTGGAAAGCATGGCAGACTAGAAAACGTGTAAAGCCTAAGTCTGCAGACCTGGTGGGGAAGAATTTCCACACATGCAATTTCAGTTTGGTAAGTGATTCTATATGAATGTGTGCTTAGATTGGCATAGAGAGTATCTAAAGGGAAATAATGGGAGATGCAGAAACTAAGGTGCCATCCTGCAAGAAGGACCTTATATTTCAAGAAGAGAATGGCAGGCTTTCTATTTTATGAGCAGTGAGAATTCAATTCATTAGAAAAACTGTGGAAGGGTTTAATCTCAGATAGAAATTTTTCAGAGTAAGTTAATAAGACTGTCTACCAATTACTGCTATAATTAAATCCAAAGCATTTCCAAATTAGATAAGTTCTTCTATTTGCACAGAATAACACTTCATTAGCTATATATTAAACAAATGGCAGAAAACCAGTGTTTTGTATTAAGACTGTATTTCTGTTTTTATGTACTAAACATATCTATAAATAATAAATTAGCACTCTGTTAAGAACCCATGAGATCATGTTTTGACTAGGAAGTGGAAAGGGAGGGATCCAGAGCCTGGATAAACCCAGAGCGGCAGTGATTCTGTAGTAAGTAGTCAACCTTCTTTCCTGAAGGGTGTGTAATAACACTGTGTCCTGATTTGTCTGGGTCATCATCAGAGAAAATGACCTCCTTCACTATGTCCTTGCTCTAGTAACTCTTGCTGCATTAGCCTAAAAAGAAGGGGTAGGAAACAACTGTTTTATTTCACTCATGATTTATGGATCATGAATTCAAGAAGGGCCCAGTTCTCTCTTGGGATCCTGCAGGTGGTGGCAGTCAAACTTCTTCTGGGCTGCGGTTGATCCGGCTGTGTGTAGGAGATGTTGGCTCAGGTGGCTGGCTTTTGATGCTGGCTGTCAGCTGGGCGCTCAGCTGGTGCCGTCAGCCAAAACACCTGCATGTGGTCTCTCAGCTTCAGAGTCTTAAAATAATCAGACTTATATGGTGATTGGCTTCCCCTGAGCAAGTGTCCCAAGAGCACCGGGACACTGAAGCTGAAGCTGAAGCTGCACGGCTTTCTGTGACCCCCTGGATCACTTCTCTATCCCATGTTGTTGAAGGCAGTCACAGGCTTCCCAGGCTCAAGGACAGGGGACGTAGAGCTTAGCTCCTTATGAGAAGAAAGTTAAAGAATGTGTGATCCTTAAGAATTCTGTAATGGTCTTCATCTTTACCAAAGAAACACTGATTATTTACTGAGAAGATTTACTTTAAATATTTTGAAATAAAAATCCATCCAACAATTAATCTGTCTCCACTATAAATTCTTTGAAATACAGATTTTTCAATACGTAGCTGCCTTTGTATCTAATGGTAAGATCAGAAATATCCCATATTTCATCAGCTCTACAATATAATCAATTTTATGACACAACATTACTTTGTGTACCATTGGGAGATAAAAAAAAAAAAAATGGCACGCAACTATTATGACACTAATTGCAGTGTGCTGACATAGGCAAGAATGTTAATTTTGGAATTGATGAAACAATATTTTAAAGTTTCAGAAATATGTCTGTGGGCTTTTTCCTTGAGATAGGATTTGCATGTCATAAAACTAACTCTTTTCAAGTACAAAAGTCAGCAATTTAAAGCATTTATACCAGTTTGTACAACCATCAAAAACACTAGTTCCACAACAGTTTCATCATCCTCCTCCCCTCCCCAAATCCTATATGTATTATTGGTCACACCCCATTTTCCTTTTCTTTCCATCCCCTAGCAACCACTGATCTACTTTCTGTCTTTGTGGATATTCCACATAAATGGGCTCATACAATACATGAATATGTGGCTTTTCCTGTACGGTTTCTTTTATTTACTGTAAAATTCATCCAGGTGGTATCATGTATCTAAGTACTATCTGGTCTTCATTATCCATCCCTTCACTAAAAGTGGTTCCCACATATGCTTAGAATACAATAATAAGATGATGTGCACATGTCAATATTCCACTATTGCTCACAAAGCCTCATTGGGGTAGAAAGATAAGAAAAAAATTAATCATTATAGTGTGTCTTCCATGTACTCAGAAGGGTTTCATTCAACAGAGCATTTCCTTTGTCTAAGGGTCTTAATATTGGCTGGACAGCACAAAGTCCTTCAACTGATATTAATATTTTAAGGAAAGATTTCTGGTCTCTAAATTCCACAATTAAATCAGAAGAATATGGCCTGACTGAAGTCCTCCGTCTCTCCATTCCCAGTCCTTAGAATCAAGGATAGGTTTAGATCAAGGTAACTGAGAACTGACCTTCTGAAGATCTGGTAGTTGGTTTATATGGATAGAAAGGCTTCGAGGTGGTTTGAAAACATGTTCTGAAGGCTTTGGCAGAGGTAGACACCTGTAGGTCTAAGTAAAGCAGCAGAGCTGAGAATCATGGTGGGATTGGTGAGAAGTGGGTGAGGACCCTAAGGTGAGTATTCGGGAGCTGCCCCTTCTTAATACCCAAAGTCCAATGATCAGAATGATGTCTTTTACTTAATATTTGCAAGGAGGAAAGGAATGGAGCAAAAAGAAGGAGGGAGAAAAAGACAAAGAATAAGGAAGGATGGAGGAAAGACAAATAGGAAGAAGGAAAGACTGATTTTACCCAAGGAAGTGTGTTTGGTTCTTCCACCTTACTTGAGAACAGGGTCATGTGGAGGGAATGAAGGCTGAGGAAGCCATGACCAAAGTAACTGGTATTACTGGAATGAGCAGTACTTTGGCTGAGTAACCTCAGGAATGTCTCTGAGCCTCTTTTGTCCTCACCATCAAATGAGGGGATCAACAAGTACAAAGGTCCAGATCAATGAATATTTCCTCCAGTCCTTAGTTGTCCTTTCCCAAGAAAATGTCTTCCTAATCTTTGGATTCTGAGTGCCCCTTGTCAGGAAACTAATATCTCTCTTAATCTCCCAGTCATTTGAGCCTTCCTTCTCTGTGGTCTAAGTAATTTTCGGAAATGAACCCCTCACTAAATTGTTAGGTGCTCTGAGACAAGACAAAGGCTATTTTTTTTTTTTTCAGCATCCTTGATACCATGTGTGGCTGTGTGTTGGTTAATATAAATAGAGGAAATTAGAATAGGACTCTGGCTCACCATAAATTTCCTGTTTTAGCTTTTAAATATAGAGGCTTAAATTCTGCCACAGCAGTCATAAAAAGAAAGTGATAGATGTGGATAAGAGAACTAAACAGAGGTCAAAGAAAGAAATGGATATATTGAGTCCATATAATATGGAAAAGTTGGTTCTGTCAATCTAAGCAAAGTCAAAGAGAGAAGCAAATCTAGTGTGTACTTGCCTGGAGTGGTACAGGGGCCACGAGCCTGATTTCAGAATTTCTGTGGATCACCATTTTTAAAATGTCAATAGTTGTGTGTTAATGTGCTGTAGAAAAAAAAAGCAACATATCAAATTTGTGACTTTATAGTTAATGTCCCTTAGGAGTAGGTAAATAATAATAAGAAATTGTTTTATATTCAATCCAAGGAATGATATTACATTATATTAATATTATATCAATATAGGCATACTTCTGAGATGTTGTGGGTTTGATTCTAGAATTTCTAGACCACCCCAATAAAGCAAATATTACAATAAAGCAAGTGATGTAAATTTTTTGGCTTCCCAGTACATATGAAGTTATGTTTTCACTGTACTGTACTCTGGTACCTGTGCAGTTGGATTATGCATAAAAAATGCACATAGCTTAATTTAAACACACTTTATTTGGAAGAAATACTACAATCATGTCTTCATAATTATTCAGCAAGTCATAATTATTTTTCTGGTGGAGGGTCTTGCCTTGATGTTGATGACTACTGACTGATCAGGGTGGAGATTGCTGAAATTGGGGTGGCTGTGGCAATTTCTTAAAATAAGACAATCATGAAGTTTTCTGTATAAATTGACACTTCCTTTCACAAAAGATTTCTTTGCAGCATGTGATGCTGTTGGATAGAGTTTAACCCAGAAGATAATTTCATTTAAAATTATGGTCAGTTCTCTCAAACTTTGCAACTGCCTTATCAATTAAGTTCATGTAATAGTCTAATTTTTTTGTGTCATTTCAACATTGTTCATGGAATCTTCATTGGGAGTGGATTCCACTTTCTTTTCTCCTTTATAAGAAAATGTTTCTTAATCTGATCAAGTTTCATCACAAGACTGTAGTATTTCAGTCATATCTCCAGGCTCTAATTCTAGTTCTCTTGCTATTTTCACCCTATATCAGTTCCTTGCTCCACTGAAGTCTTGCCTCAAAGTCATCCAGGAGGATTGGCAACTTTTCCCAAACTTCTGTGAATACAAATGATCTGACTTCCCCCCCTGAGTAACAGATGTTCTGAATGGCATATGGAATGGTGAATTCTTTCCAGAAGGTTTTCAATTTGCTTTTTCCAGATCCATCAGAATGCTTATCTAAGGCAGGTGTGGTCTTAAAAAAATGTTATTTCTTAAATAATAAGTCTATAATGTCAAATCACTCCTTGATCCACGAACTACAGAATGAATGCTGTGTTATCAAATATGAAAACATTAATCTCCTTGTATATCTCCATTGGAGCTTTTGGGTGACTAAGTCCATTTTGCAATGAACAGTAATATTTTGAAAGAAATCTTTTTTTTTTTTTTTCTGAGAAGTGGTTCTCAACAGTGGGCTTAAAATATTCAGTACACCAAATAGGGCTATCCAACCTATAGCCCGTAGAAGATATGTAGATTTTTTGAGAACGGTTTTCCTTCTCTGTGGTGTCAGACAAGACATAACAAATTGTACATGTGGCCCTTTAGTTTTTCTTTTTTGCTCATCAGCTTGTGTTAGTGTTTGTGTATTTACACTGTGTAGTCCAAGACAATTCTTATTCTTCCAGTGTGTGGCAGAAAAGAAAAACAGATTGAATACCCCTGCCAGATGTGCTGTCATCTAGGCTCAGCTGTTTCATTTATATAGCACGTGGGAAATACCGTTAGCATAATAGCTGAGAGACTAGAGTTTTCAGAATGGTGGATGAGCTAAGCATTGGCTTCAACTTAGTCAGTAGCTGCATTAGCCCCTAATGGGAGAGTCAGCACGTCTTTGGCTTTGAAGCCAGGTGTTAACTTCTCTCCCCTCTACCTATGAAAATTCTAGATAGCATTATCTTCCCATTTTTTTTTAAAAAAGCTATTTTTTTCTGTACTGACAACCTGTTGTTTAGTATGGCTACTTCCATCAATTATCTTATCTCTTCTGGATAACTTTCTGCAGCTTTTACATCAGTACTTACTGTTTCAACTTGCACTTTTATCTTATGAAGATGACTTCTTTCCTTAAACTTCATGAACTGAGCTGTGCTAACTTCCAACCTTTGCTCTGAAGATTTTTCACCTCTCTCAACCTTCATAGAAATGAGAAGAGTTAGGACCTTGGTCTGGATTAAGCTTTGGCTTACAGGAATGTGGTGGCTTTTTTGATCTCCACCAAAGCTTTCTTCATATCAGCTTGTGTTCCCCACAGTGGAGCTTTTCATTTCCATTAAGAACTTTTCCTTTGCTTTCACAATGTGGCTCAATTTTGGCACAAGAGGCCTACCTTTCAGCTTGTTTTCCTCAAGGTTAATCACTTCTAGCTTTTGATTGAAAGTGAGCAGTTTGGGACTCCTCCTTAGAGGACTTTGTAAGGTTATTAACTATCCTAATTTCGATATTGGTGAGTCTCAGGGATTAGGAAGGCCTAAGGAAAGGGAGAGAGACAGGGAATGGCCAGTTAGCAGAGCAGTCAGAACTCACACATTAATTAATTAATTATTTTGGCATCTTGTATAGGCGTAGTTCATGGTGTCCCCAAACAATTACAATAGTAGTATTAAAGATCATTGGACATAGATGATCTTAACCAACAGAACAACAGTGAAAAACCTTGAAGTTGTGAGAATCACCAGAATGAGTGGCAGAGACACAAAGTAAGCACATACTCCTGGATAAATGTTGCCAACAGAATTGTTCTATGCAGGGTTGCCACAAACCTACAATTTGTTAAACACACACACAAAATTATCTGTCAAGGGCAATAAAATGAGGTATAGCTATTTAGCCAAAATCATGAAGGGAGGAGTAAAGAAATATGGCATATTAGTTAGGGTTCTTTAGAAAAATAGAAAACACACACACACACACACACACACACTCAAATGGCTAATTTTGATTTTTAGGGAATTAGCTCACATCATTGTAAGAGTTGGCAAGTTTGAAATCTGTAGGCCAGGCCAGCAGGCTGGAGACAGGCAGGTTTTCCATGTTCCACTCTTGGGGCAAAATCCCTTCTTTTTTTGGGAAATCACATTTTTTGCCCTTCAACTGATTGAATTGTAGCCCACTCACATTATCAAGGTTAATCTCCTGTATTTAAGTCAACTGATCATAAATGTTAATCACATCCACAAAATATGTTCACAGCAACATTAAGATTAGTGGTTCACCAAACAGCTGGTCACCAAAGCCTAGCCAAACTGACGCTGAAGTTAACTATGACAGTGGGGAACACTCATTTAGTGAGTCTGGATTTACAGATGTTGACTTGCATGTCCCGGTACATAATGAAGATGGAAATGTTCAACAGGATATTAGAAATGAAAGCAATTCATGA
This sequence comes from Loris lydekkerianus, assembly GCA_963574355.1. Classification (NCBI taxonomy): domain Eukaryota; kingdom Metazoa; phylum Chordata; class Mammalia; order Primates; family Lorisidae; genus Loris; species Loris lydekkerianus. The sequence goes on along the minus strand of CAUYPK010107913.1, from coordinate 12,156 downwards.
GTAGTGAATCTGCCTTAACTTGTTCACCCATTTTTAATCAGAAATTCACTTAGACTGGGCAATCTCCTTCATGTAGTTGCATGTCCTATTGTTAATTGAAGAAGTATTTCAAGGGTCTTCCCATTAGGTTCACTTTACATAGCTCCATTGCAGCGTTACGTTGTAACTGTCTACCATAAAGATTAGCTAGTGATTGCCCTTAATTTGCATTCAGATTGAAGCAAAGAGAAGGAAAAGTACATAAGCAGGAGTCTTGTAATTATGCCACATAAAATTATTAGGCAATTTAGAAAATTGTTAGTGAGAAACTGCCCATCATGCATAAAAATAATTTTGAGTTTGATGTATGGAGTTTAATGTAAGAATGATTGTTGGAAGACCACACTATTAATATTTTCCATAATTATTCAAGCACATTTGAATTTGTTTTAAAGAAATGACATCTTTATAAGGTTGAGTCGCTCCAGTCAAGAGAATACTCATCTTAGTTCTGTAACATAGTTCACTTTGCAGGGCTTGCTGTGAACTTTAAAGTTGATAGAACAAGAAAGAACAATGGGGTGGTGCCTGTGGCTCAAGGAGTAGGGGACCGGCCCCATATGCCATGGGTAGCAGGTTCAAGCCTGGCCCTGGCCAAAACTGAAAAAAAAAAAAAAAAAAAGAAAAGAAAAAGAAAAGAAAGAATAATGAATTATAGCCTTTTTCTATCCCTGATTACAACTAAAAAAAAAAAAAAAAATGACATATTTTCTTGCAAGCTGAAGTATGAGAGACATAAAAGCCTATTAATGTAATTTATGGGTTTATGTATTGTCTTATATCTAGAAATACCCTTAACTCTCCTTTTTGATGTACCCAATTGTTTATTCACATAATTGTTCATGCAGTGATTCATGTGTTATATTAAAAGATCATGAACATGTTACTTCTCAGTTCTTGTTATAGATGATTTCTTGCAAATTTTAAGCTAGAGAGAGTCAATATTTAATTAAAGCCTATCTTCTTAGTATGCAAAGAATACCACATTGGCTATTACATGTAGCAAATTTGCATTAAGCTGTTACAAATCAATGTTCAGTAGTATTTTAGGAACTGTAAAATACACTTCTCAAGACAAAGTGCAAGCTCTTTAGTGAGACATATGTAGTTGACCTATCTGGGGAGGCCTGTTCTAACTCAGAGCCCCCCATTGGGAACTATTAATTGCTTAGCCCTTTTTATGTCTGTTTGTACCATGTGATTTTTGCAATCTCCTGAATAACAGGAGGATGGCACCAGCAAACATATTCATCCTCTTATAGCAGTTTGAGCTATATGACCAGGAAATTGCAGTTAATTTGTGTAGGGTATCAACTCTGAGAGTTGACAGACATGCACATTTGTGTGTAAGTATGCGAAGGTCGTCCAGAAAGTGTATGGGGAGAAGGAGAGGTAAAGGCTATCTGGGCCCCCCAAGTGTGCGTGGGCCCTAAATATAAGACACCTGGCCTTTGCTTGACCTCATTTGATCTGCTTCTTTGCTCTCACTGATAAACATATAGAGCCCTCTTTTCTGCTTGATTCCTGTTCCATCTTTTCAGCCTGGTGTAGCAATGCCCCTGTACCCTGCCTCCATACACGCCGACCATCTCAATGGTTTCTAAGTCAATATTGTTCTTTCCCTTCTCTGTGCCTTTGCGTGTGGAACGATGCCTTCTATGTAAATGTATTATGGACAAGTCAGCTCCAAATTGCCTCCAAGATCCTCTCTTTGGTAGGTTGTATGTTCTTTTGCACATCGCTTCAATCTTCAGATGTCTTAGGTCTAAAATGGAGAAAATAGCTCTTAAAAGGGAGAGGGAGTTCTCAGGATAATTAAATGAGATGTCATCCACATGGCCCTCTAATGGTGCCCACCACTTTTATCATTGATGAGTTTTAGTACCAATTTTGCAAAAAAAAATAGGACTGATTCTAATTCAACTTTTAATATACAGATCAATCTTCCCCGGATTCAGTCTCAAAAGCCAGTCTTTCCCTTCAGCTCCATAAATATCCACTTATAAATATTTCATATACTAAGTTGCATCTATTAATAAATCATTGTGGGTATCTAACAAAATTAAAATAGCACCCTTTTCTGATTCTCTGAAAATATAGGTAAAAGAGACTGATAGTATCACAGTGCCAAAGGCAGACCTGGTCCAATCAGAGTACGCTACCCTGGGGAAGTGATGCCTGAGTTGAAAGTCAAGGATTGAGTAGTGGCAAAGGAAGAAGAGCACAGTATTCCAGGTAAACACTTAGAAATGCATTCTAGGGAGATCAAGTGCAAAGAAGGAACATAGTGAACTTAAGGTTCTGAAAGGAGGCCCGTGAATTTGAGACCAGTCTGTTCACGTGGGTAGTGGCCAGGACTGTAGAGGACAATGGGTGGTGTTTGTTTCACCCTAAAAATACCACAAAAACCTCTATTGGGTGCTTTTTACATGCCAGATGCTTTTACATTTAACTTATGCTATTGCCCAAAACCTGCAAGGCAGGTGATACTAGAATCCCAGTTTTACAGAAGGGAGACTGTGGCACAGAAAGGGCAAGTAATTCCCAGAATGTTCAGTCAGTGAAATGGTGGAATTTGGACATGAACTAACACAGGTAATTCTCCAGGCTTCCTGCTCATTAGCACTCTGCAGCCCAGCCTAAGTGAGCAAGGGGAGGATGTGGTGAGTGGGTTCCCAGAATGATCTGCAGGCGTGCACTGACCTTGAAATGTCAGTTTGGCTGGTGAGAACTGATGGGAAGGAGGCCAGAGTGGCTGCTGGCACAAGGGGTAGGTAGAAAGCAGAGATCCCAAGGCGGGATGGCACATGTTTGGACTGCAATAGTTGGAAAGTTGTTTAGTGAGAGGAAATTTCAATTTAACTAGAACACCTTGAAGTGAAGGCTTTGAATTGGGAAGGAGGTTTTAAATTGCCATCAGAATGTGTCATTTTAGTGATTGAAACATTTCAGGGCCAAGTGTGCCGAACTGCACCTTTAGGGAAGGAGCTATTTGAGGGAAATAACTGGCAGTTCCTACAGCATATGTGTTTCAAATATGAGTTCAGCAATCCACCTTACCTCCAGGTGGGGACCCATGGAGATTCCCAACAACCAGGTTTGGAGGCTCCTTCAAATTAATTGGCTTTTACATGTGAACTTGTAAGAGCAAATCACCCACCTGGTAGATTCTTGAGAAACTTTGTGTAACTATGAAAAAAAGGTGACTTTATGATCAAAGGGTAAGAGACATAATAAGCAAAAACAGTTGATAGCTAATGTGGGTCAAAAGAGGAGGTAAGAAGCTATGTTTGCATCATTCATAGAGAGTGTTTGTACTTTGAAGATTAATGTCCCTGGTGGAAGTAGTTAAAACATTTGCAATAGTGTTTGTGCTTATGGCTCAGCTCTGCTTTATATTTTGGAATAAAATAAAAACTCTAGTGTAATAACTTTTTTTTTAGTGCAGTAAGATGTTTAAGCCTCACACATTTTCCCCAATGATTTACTAAGCTGGCCTCCAGAGGGAAAAAAAAAAACATTCTGTTATCAATGGTCTCTTAGAAACCAAACCAAAGAAATTATGTTTGTATATGAATATGATTGCATGGTGGAGCACACTGAATTTGATACTGAGGGATAAACGAAGAGCATCCCTGATGTTTACAAGGAAGTACAAGTATTAAGTCTGAAACTAGACTATTTTCGACTGGTAAACTGCTCTGAGTTTAGGGAAATAATCTATTTTGTCAAAATGGAAATTCATTAAAGGAAATGTAATTTCAGAAAAAATCCATAGATTTTGGTATACTCTTTCTAATTGGAGACAAAGTGATCACCAAGAATTGAAGTAGAATGTATCTGAATAACGAAAGGTAAGTTTAAAAGTTCTAGAAATCTCTAACTGCATTTTCAAATGGGGTTGGAACAATGCATTTTCTTTGATCATTGGCTTAAAACGGTAACTGAGAGCCACAAAACAAGATCTCATCTTCTAGATGTTGCATTGATGCTCAGAAACAAATTTAATTTTTCTGTACTCATGCATGTCATGAAAGTCAATAATTTTCAATTAGATAACTCAACTTCAATTTTTTTTCCTCCTGCCTAGAAAGTCATCATCACTCAATAAATTGTATGTGGTTTGTCAACTAAGTATTCCTTCATTGCAGACCCCTTAAAGAAATATAAACCTTTTGTGCAAATCAATATATTTGAAGTCCTTTATTTTATCTATATCCATTTATCTAATGAAAGAAATACAGGTTCATCAAATACAGTGTGGAATTAAAGGTTTCTACAAACAGAAAATGGCCATGTAGCTCTGCTGTTCAAACACAGTGACACAATATGTTACTGCCAGTCTTTTACATGTTTGCCCCAAATTTTTCTTCTGTATTTTTATTCTTTTGAATAAAGAGTTGTAACAGAACATCTACATCTATGAAGACAGCATGTATGGCGAGTGACAGAAGCTCAGCTCACACAGACAAATTCCATCACAGGGATGTATCCACCCATGTTCTTTTGGGAAGTCTTGATCCAGTAAATAAAGAAAAGTCATCCAGGACTCAGTTTTTCTCCATCTTTGTCTTTCTTTCTAAACAAATGGCTTGCAAACATTCTCTAATGTCCACCCCTCTCTCTCTCTGAACAACTTGGCAGACACTTCACTGTTGAGCTGTCTGGCTGCAGTTGGCCCATGGCACAGCCGTGGGTTTTGGCTTGTTCTGTGCATTTATCTTTGGTGCCTAACTTTGGCATTGTGGCACAGTCATGGAAGGAAACAATCCCCAGAGATCTCGTCTCACTCAGTCTGTTGTACAATCTAAAACATTCAGTAATACCAGCTGTTCTGAGCAGAACAGAAGCCATAATTAGAGATACAATGATTTCACACTAAACTACAGTTACATAGCACATAACTACATTTTAATGTTCATCAATTTTTATCTCATACTGTATTTATCTTCAAGGAACAAATGAGCCAAGCGAATTGGATTTAAGATGCACAAAGTTGTATTTATTTAACATTCCCTTCTCATCTTTTGCTGTTAAAAAAAAAAAAAAAATCCTTTCATTTTGTGGAAGCTATCTGAGAAGAATCTTTTCCTCCTAAACACTATGGCTTTGTCTGCTCAAATCCAAATCAAGCTAAGTGGTACAGCCACTCTGAAAAATATTTTTGCCGTTTACTACAAAGTTAAACGTACAATTACCATGTGACCTCATAATCTCACTTTTGGGAAGTTATCCAAAAGAAGTGAAATTTATATTAATATGTATTCCTGCACAATAGAGCAGGACAATTGCCAAAAAATTGGGAACAATTCAAATTTCCTTCAGTGGATGAATGGATAAACAAAGCATGGTGTGGGCACAGGACAGACAAAACAACAAAGGGAAAACTATTACACCCACAAACTGGATGGCTCTCCAGAGGCATTTTTATAAGTGACAGTAGATAAAATAAGTCCTTTATTGTCAGGGTCGCGGCCTGAGAGCTGTGTCCACCGAGACCTATGGAAACTGACAGCGATCAAGAGAAGAATTATAGAGTTAGAAGCAACGGTAAAGGAAGACAGGAGATAGAGTAGAAGTAAAAGTGGGAATTCAGGGGTCCATTGCCCATGGTGGGATTCTGGCAACAGCCCGGAGTGTTTGCTCCACTCTGATTTTATTAAAGTCTATTTGCCCAGAGGGTTAAGATGAGGGAGGGAACAAAGATAGCAGCAGTTTCTCTGATTGGTCAATCAGCTCCTATTGTTATTATTATTAACCTTAAGAGTAGCCTTCAGAAATCTAAAATCTGAGCCTTGTATTGGGAGAGCTTCCTGCTTGAGCTCACGTACACAGATTTCTAGGGAGCTGTTAAATCTGCTACTTCTCTGTGGAGTAAAACACTACCAGCGTTAATCTCCTCTGAGGGATCCATGGGAGGGAGGTATTTTCCTCCCATCACCACTATAGAGGATTTCCCTCTGCAATAAGGGATAAGCCCTTCTGCCCATATCTCAGAGCTGGAGCTACTCCCTTGGTCTCTGCCTCAGGCAAATGCAAATCTCCACAGTGGGTATCTGTAGGAAATAACACACCCAGAAGGAACTCAGTTTCCGGAGAGTGCTACATAGTCATTTCCAGAAGGTTTAAAGGTACTCCAGTGCTTTTAAAAAGCTGTACTATATCATAAAACATTAATTACAGATATTCTAGGACTGAGATAAAAATGGCCATTCCCTCACTTAAAGGAGAGCGTAGACACAGAATTGGGACTAAGCCCAGTGGGCAGGAAGCACCCTAGAAGATGTATCTTTTCTAGGCCTTGCCATAATCTCTTCTATGGCCATTACTCTCCCCAGAGTGCTCACAGACCCGGCAGGGGGTTTGTCAGCTGTATCTCTAACAGGCTAGAATTTCAGAAAAGGCAAGAAGCTTGTTAGCAAGCTTGTTAGCTTAGATGTAAACTAGCCGACTTTTCTTTGTTTTGACTCACTCAGCTTACTTTTTAGTTTTCCTCTTTTTCTGGGGGGGGGGGGTGCTTTCCTTTGCCAAGAATGGGGTATTCAGTCCCCATTCCCCCAGCACTTTATGATTCCATTTATGACATTCTAGAAATGTAAAATTAGAGGGGTAGTTTGGAGAGTGCCAGAGGTTGGCGGTGGGGAGGGTGCAGTTATAAGGAAATTCTTCATGGTGTTGGGATTATTCTGTATTCTGTTTGTACTAGTGATAATAAGCATCTTTCTTGGGTTAAAACTCAAACCATAAATCAACAAAGCACATGTTACTGACTGTTTAAAAAATCCCAGGTAGTAGTAAACAAACACTATTTCTATCACAGGCAAATAAAAAAATAAGCGACAACACCCGTAACTCATACCTGTTGACATTTCCCAAAGCTCTGAAACCCAGCAGAGCATAATGCCTGGTTTTCCAATTATTGGTGTTTTTGATCTTTAAATGACACATATGGAAGTCTTGAGACAACTTTAAGGAAGGAGAGAATGAGGTTAGGCACTATGTCAGGATAAGTTAAGACTTACCTTGCTAAATGTTATATAGAAGGGAATAGAGAAGAAGGGTACGTGAAAACCATGACGAAATCTTTTTAGGACACATGGGGACAAATGCAACTGAACTAAATGGAAAATTATTGAATTTGTTGCTCTCAATTACAAAAAAAAAAAAGGAGAAAAAAAAACAAAACTTTACTATTATGTAAAAAAAAACCCAAACAAACAAACAAAAAAAAAACTTTACTAAGATGGATCATCCCCAGCAGATGTCAGACTGAAGTGTTAGGTGCTGTCTACCCATAAACATTGAATTTTCCAAATGTTTCCATGTAGTTATTGAGTTCTACTTAGTGAGGTTTTATCATTCCACTTCTTCTGATTTCTTTTCATGACTAGAACTTAGATTCATATTAAGCCCTGGGCTTAGCCCCAATGCTGTCTCCACTCTCTCCTTTAAGTGAGGGCATGCCCATTTTTATCTCAGTCCTAGAATATTTGTAATTAATGTTTTCTGATATAGCAGGGCTTTTTGAAAGCACTGGTGCACCTTTCAACCTTCTTGGAATGACTATGTAGCACTCTTCTGGGAACTGAGTTTCTTCTGTGTGTGTTGTTTCAACTATGGTCAGTTTAGCTTCAAACTTGCCCAGGGAAATCATTAAACCTGTCAATCCATGCCTGCATTGTTAGCTGGAGCATCAGAAAGGACTTCAGTCATATTTTCTTTCAAGAATGTAATTATTAATAACATGCACTGTGACTTTCCAAGAATGAACCAAACTTGTGTGGATTTTCAAACCTCTCTCACTGTGAAAGCCTCTGCTAATTTGGCCCAGAGACTTTTACAGTCCTACTATTACTCTCTACACACTTTGTAAAATCCTCTTATGGATGATAGCAGAAAATACTGTCTTTCTTTTTTTTTTCTTCATTGTTGGGGATTTATTGAGGGTACAATAAACCTGGTTACACTGATTGCATTTGTTGGGTAAAGTCCCTCTTACAATCCTATCTTGCTCCCCAAAGGTGTGGCACACACCAAGGCCCCACCCCCCTTGCTCCTTCCCTCTCTCTGCTCTTCCTTTCCCCCACCCCTCCCTTCTTCTATCTCTCTCTGCTCTCCCCTTCCCCCACCCCCACCATGTCATTAATTGTCATTAATTATCCACATATCAAAATTGAGTACATGGGATTCATGCTTCTCCATTCTTGTGATGCTTTACTAAGAATAATATGTTCCACTTCCATGGAGGTTAATACAAAGGAGTCTCCTTCTTTTTTAATGGCTAAATAGTATTCCGTGATGTACATATACCACAGCTTGTTAATCCATTCCTGGGCTGGTGGGCATTGAGTCTTTTTCCACATTTTGGTGATTGTAAATTGAGCTGCAATAAACAGTCTAGTGCAAGTGTCCTTATGATAAAAGGATTTTTTCCTTCTGGATAGATGCCCAGTAATGGGATTGCAGGATCAAATGGGAGGTCTAGCTTGAGTTCTTTGAGGGTTATCCATACTTCCTTCCAAAAAGGTTGCATTAGTTTGTAGTCACACCAGTAGTGTAAAAGTGTTCCCTTCTCTCCACATCCACACCAGCATCTGCAGTTTTGAGATTTTGTGATATGGGCCATTCTCGCTGGGGTTAGATGGTATCTCAGGGTGGTTTTGATTTGTATTTCTCTAATAAATCGGGATGATGAGCATTTTTTCATCTGCCATTCATTAGCCATTCATCTGTTTTCTCTAGAGAAGATTCTATTCATGTTTCTTGCCCATTGATATATGGGATTGTTGGCTTTTTTCATGTGGATTAATTTGAGTTCTCTGTAGATCCTAGTTATCAAGGTTTTGTCTGATTCAAAGTATGCAAATATCCTTTCCCATTGTGTAGGTTGTCTATTTGCTTTGGTTTTTGTCTCCTTAGCTGTACAGAAGCTTCTCAGTTTAATTAAGTCCCATTTGTTTATTTTTGTTGTTGTTGCAATTGCCACGACAGTCTTCTTCATAAAGTCTTTCCCCAGGCTGATATCTTCTAGTGTTTTTCCTATGCTTTCTGTGAGGATTTTTATTGTTTCGTGCCTTAAATTTTAGTTCATTATCCATCTGAAATCAATTTTTGTGAATGGAGAAAGGTGTGGGTCCATTTTCTGTCTTTTACATGTGGATATCCAGTTCTCCCAACACCATTTATTGAATAGGGAGTCTTTCCTTCAAGGTATGTTCTTGATTGGTTTATTGAAGATTAAGTGGTTGTAAGATGTTAGTTTCATTTCCTGGTTTTGTATTCGATTCCAAATGTCTATGTCTCTATTTTTGTGCCAGTTCCATGCTGTCTTGACCACTATGGGAAACGATCATCTTTAATGTCTTAAATATTTAGTATTGATTATAATTAACCATGTTGCAGACTGCCTCAGAGCCAGAGACATTGCAAGCAGTGAGCAAAATATTTGCTAAGCTTCCAGTAATAAGCAGCCTTGCTTTTGTGAATTCTTATTTTCAAGTTGGATTTTAACATTGCCATTGGTAATCCCCAGAGTATTTCAGAATTCTGGAAATGATATAGATAACAATTTGTTTTTAAGATTTGAATGACTAGATGATTGAGGCAGCTTTTCTTTGTGGTAAATTATCTTCTATGCCTGGGTAAAAACTGTTAATTGAAAATGGTAGATTTGGGCAGTGCCTGTGGCTCAAGGCGTAGGGTGCCAGTCCCATGTACCAGTGGTGACAGGTTCAAGCCTGGCCCTGGCCAAAACTAAAAAATAAAAAGGTAGATTTACTGCCAGAATTTGATGAGAATGGCATGCTTGATGCATATTTCCAGCCCTAACTAGAGTATATGAATTATATAAATTTTATATGGGATTTTAGTAATTTAAAGAGAAACCTAATATGTAAATACATTTTTCTTTTTGTTACTTTAGCCTGTGTATTTTTATTACATTTAGTGTCAATCTGTCTTTTAATGAGTGAATTTATTTCCTAATTCCAGGTGAAAAATTATTATATATTAATATAATTTTGTTAAAGTAAAATAGATTATAAACTGAGAATCAAATTTTAGAAAAACATGTTGACTTGTCATTTAATATAGTTTCTAAAACAAATACATGAACTCTGTATCAGTATGGTACTATATGTGAACTTAAACTGCCTTAGGAAAATATCATTTTATTTATAAGTCACCAGAGTTAATCGGACAGTCTATAATCTACTAGCACGTTAGCTTAAAATGATTTTGTATATGCTATCATTATAATCACACATATCTAATGATTGAGGAAAGATATCTATATGTATTACTATTGAAAATAAATTTAGATAAGGCTTTGTTTATATGAGGACAGACAATTAGGGTCGAAAACTCATCCTAGAAAAAGTCTTACATACATCAGCACTAGTATGACTAGAGTCACAAATGCGTAGGACGAGTTTGTGAACTTGTCAGACCTTGTACTTCAACAGCTGATGGCCTCTAGAAAAAAGAGTTCCAAAATTGCTCTCAGGGGTGGACTAGGCACTGGCATCAGTTCACAGCTCCCCAAAGGGAGCACTTGGAAGGTGACCCTAGTGATATTCAGCCGTGAGGAATGTAGCATTTTCTAGCGTGAGTTCACAAACTTCATTGTCCAACCTCCTTTGCTGATGCATTCTTGCCTTTCATGGCTTGTTCTGGAAGGAGCTGAAGCCTTAATTGATCAATCACTTGATCAAGAGGAAACTTAGAGTGAATGTTTACAATGTCCTTAATTTGACTAAAATGACAATTATTCTCTGAATGTGGTATGTGGGTGAAAAAACAGGCACGCAAGTGGAAATTACAGTTAGGAAAGTGTCATAAAATTGTGGTGGCACTTAGTTTTAAGTCTATCTGTTAAAGAGCGTTCCTGAGACACTTTCAAAGTGGAAAATTTAAAGGTTTTCATTATAGCCAGAGAATTGTTCAGCCATCGCCACTACTAAACTTTAGAGAATGTTTATCATCCCTCCTAAATAAACAAAGCAACAACAACAACAAAAAACAACTGATACCCATTAGCAGTCAGTTTACACCTTCTCATTCCCCATTAGCTGGAAACCACTACTGTACCATTTGTAGCTGTGTATTTGCTAATATGGACATTTCATATTAATAGATATGCATAATATGTGGCCATTTGTGTCCAGCTCCTTAACCCATTTGCAACCTAGGAATAGGGGGAAGGGGGAAAGGGAGGGGAGGGAGGGGGGAGGTAGGTGGAAGGAGGGGGATTAGTGAGAATACACTTGTGGTGCATCTTACAATGGTATATGTGAAACTTAGTAAATGTAGAATGTAAATGTCTCAACACAATGACTGTGAAATTGCCAGGAAGGCTATGTTAACCAGTGTGATATAAACATGTCAACCGGTCTGTGAAAAAAAAAAAAAAAGAAATTAGGGATCAGGGAGCTGGCACCAAAATGCTGACACTCTGGCTACTGTTATTGCTATGAATGCTAAACTGTGCTTCATCTCTGACCCAGGAATCTCATTCACATCTTCTACCAGGATCCTCGAAACCATGGCTTGCTCACTTGCCAGCTTGCACATAGGGTAAGATCTGAGACCATTTACAATTCTTGACATGTTTGTAAATAGGTGTGTTTCAGGGAATCTGGCTTTGACCACAGTTGTGTACATATGCAAGGATTAGAGAGGACTGTGGTATCTGTGGGAAAGGTCGTTTCAGTGTTTGTACATATTGCAAGACCAGCCCTTGGATGTGTGAATCTAGAGAGAAAACAAAGAGCACATATTTAATACAGTACTATACCTGCTCTGCTCATTAAAATATCAGATCGAAACTGATGTGGTTTGAATGTGCCCTTCAAGGCTCATGTGTCAGAATCTTAATTCTCAGTGCAACTATGCTGGGAGGTGGGACCCTGCAGAAGTGATCAGGTCGTGAGGAGCTCTGCTCTCATGGATGGGTCGATGCCAGGGGTGGCGAACAAATTCGACTACGCGCTCGGAGATCACTCCTCAGAGGTCCCTCCTCAGAAGCAGCATAACAAAATCCAAACTTGGCAAAGAGCCACAATATACAAAATAATGATAAGAGGCAAAGAGCCGAAATTCATTTTGGCCGGGAGCCGC
>CAUYPK010107910.1:0-13343 GCA_963574355.1 Loris lydekkerianus | reverse complement strand
TACATATACCACAATTTATTAGTCCATTCATGGATCGATGGGCACTTGGGTTTTTTCCATGACTTAGCAATTGTGAATAGGGCTGCAATAAATATTCTGGTGCAAATATCTTTGTTGTGATATGATTTTTGGCCTTCTGGGTATATACCCAGTAGAGGAATTACAGGATTGAATGGAAGGTTTATTTTTAGATCTTTAAGTGTTCTCCATATATCTTTTTTTATTGTTAAATCATAGCTGTGTACATTAGTGCAATCACCTGTACCCATTCTAAGATGCACCATAGATGTGGCCCCACCCATTACCCTTCCTCCACCAAAACCTCCTCCCTCAGTTTAGTAAGTTTGTAATTCAATTTTTTCTTTTCTTTTCTTTTGGATTGATATGAGGGTACCTACAATTAGATTGCACTGATTCCATTAGGAAGGTACAGTCTGAGGTGAGTTGAATCCCTTACCTAGGAACCATGCCGTGTTCCCCCGCGGTGTACCGATTAGGTGGGAACTCACTGAACGCCCTCCCCTCACTTGCCTCCTTGAACTTAACTGTGCTTTTCTTTCATGTGGGTCTGTAGATGTTGAGCTACTAGTCTCAATAAACTAAAACTTAGGCTCTGTCTGCTTTGAGAAAAAGATAGAAAGGAAGAGAAATATAAATTTGGACTTCACAGGGACTTTGGTAGAGCTGCCACCGATCAGTTTGACTTTTAGGTAGAGATCCAGAAAACCTGGAGAGATTCTGTTGACAGAGCTAGAACTAAGCAGGATCAGAGAAACTGGCATGTTCAACTGACTTTCAAAAGACTGATACCATAAGCAAAAAGTCAGTATGTTAATTTGAATGAAAGACTTTAACTATAAAGCAAACAGAAAAATCGCATTGATGGATCTGCTTATCCTCTTTTTCTTTAGAAAACCTATAAAGAATGGTATTGTTAACTGCAGCACCAGAGCAAAGGATTTTCATGGCTGGTGTCACTGAGTTATGGAGGACAGGGAATGTGTCTGTGTGACAGGGACGTAACTTAAATCCACCACAAACAGGCTTTTGCTCTAAATCTACCCCCAAACTGACACTGTAAAGGTCATCAATATTTTTCATATTGGTATATGCAATGATCAGTTCTCAGTCTTATCCTACTTTAAGAAAAATTTTGTTGGCTTCCCTACCTCACAGGATGCTCCTTTCCTGTCTCTTTTGCTTGTTTGCTACTTTTCCCCCTGACCTCTTAGCTCCAGTTGCCCAGAGCTCCGTCCCTGTCCCTGAAAGTCTTCTCTTCTGTAGCTGCGTCCACACCCCAGGGCAGTGATTCTCAAAGGGTGGTCCTCAGGCCTGCTGCATCAGCAGGACCGGGAAACTTGCAACATGTTCAAATTCTTAAATCCCTCCGAAGACCTAATTAATCAGTGACCTAATTATGTGATTTTTTCCCATAAAATTCCCCTATTCAGACTGCTTGCTTCCTTATACTGTCTGCATATCTCTCCAAACTCTCTGTGAGCTGCTATTCACCCTATGAGAATTTCCTTCTATTAATACTTTCTTTTCAGTTATCAATTTTCACTCAACCTCTAGCACTCACACCCAGATTAGCCTCCTGTGTGATACCTTCCCTGATGACTCAGCCTACAAAAAGTCTATCCTGGTGGGCATTTTTCTGTGTTAAGCTTTTATCGACAATTTATCATATAAATAATACCTTTTAATATACCATACTATGATTAGTTTATGTTGGCCATCTTTCTATGATAGTGGTATTTAATATACTTGTATATAATAATGTGACATTTCATGCCTTGTACATATACTTTTATCATCCACTAGCTACCAAGCATCTTATGAGTCTCTCATATAACCCACATTTTTCTTCTCTTAATTAGTAGTTAGTAAAGATATGTGTAAGTTTATCATTAGCACTTAGTAAAAATATGCAAACTTGACACTCAGCTTTGAATCTACAATAGGCACTCAAGGACTTGAGTTTTAGGTCACTGAATTTTCAGTACATCCCAAAATACTAATGTGCATTACTTTTACAATGATGATACTATTTATCCTATGCTTTTAATTATGATAAGAGGAAATAAATCTTATTTTGCGTACTCTCCGTTTCTACCTATGCACATACACACTACATTATCTAAAACATTTAATTTGTGCTGTTAGGAATAGGCATAGTATAACATTTTGTAGATGCCTTATAGTCTAGCCATATGTAAGACAGTGGATTTCATATGTATTGGAATCACCTGGAAGGTTTGATGACACACAGACTATTGGACCCTACCTGAGAATTCATTCTGTAGGACTGGGATAGGGTCTGGGAATTCAAAGTCTAAGATGGTCACACATGATGTTATTATATCTGTCACACCTTTAGACCCCTTGATCACACTTTAAGAACCACTGACCGAAGCAATGAGATATCCAAATACAGGACCAAATTTGTTATTACCAAAGGATGTGTAAAATTTTGGTGAAATGCCAAAACAAAAATTACAGAGGTAGAATATATATTATATATATATATATAACATAATAAATATAATAATATAAATAATATATATATGTATTATTATATATATATATTTTTTTTTTTTTGCAGTTTTTGGCCAGGGTCGGGTTTGAACCTACCACCTCTGGTATATGGGGCCAGCACCTTACTCCTTGAGCCACAGGTGCCACCCAAGGTTGAATATAATTTCCAGAAAGAACATTCCTCTCCTGTATTATAAGTCTAGATCTACTACTTTTCAGATCCTACCTTTACAACCTATCCATCTTCAGCCAGTTGAAAGTTTGCTATTCTTATTTGTTGCTTACTGTGCTCTTTGAAGAAAGGGAACTGATTTTATGCATTTTTTTTGTGGTCGATACTTTCAAAGAAATGAATGATTTTTCGTTCTTATAGTAGTTTAGTTGTATTTTTGGTTAAACTATTTTTTCATCTTTATACATTATGATATACAATGTTAAAAAAAATGAGTATTTATTTACTTGGCATCTGTTCCTAATTTAAAATAGAAAATTTTCCCTTGGGGGGAGGTACTTCGCACGGCTTCTATAGGCAACGTCTGTATTATTTGAGAGTCCTTACACAATATGCCCACACATGATCAGCGCCACTGATAAAAGGAAGCCCAGTGTTGGTGTTAGGCACCAGGGCTCTGTTTCTGAGTGATCCGAACCCACAGCCCAGCCTGGTAGCTCATTAGCTGCGAAATGTTAAGTAAGTTCCTTCACCGTCCTCAGCTTTCACGCCTTCATCTAGAAGATACAGATCATAATACAAACTTCACAGGGAATCTTATAAGGAATAGGTAAGATAATACATGTAAAGTGCTAAGATAGCAGCTGGAGTATAAGTGATACCTGACAAATGATTTTTTTTATTATTATTATTATCACAGAGTACACGCGTACCTGTAGAATGTGCTCAATGAATGTTTAGTAGGTGAATGGAATAATTCCTTTTACCAGGATCTCAAAAAAAACGGTATCACATTCAAGTGAAATACACTAGAATTATTTACTCCCCAAAACATGAACATATGCCAACAGCCTAAAAAATAAAGCTTATCTTTTGATGGTAAAAGCACAGAAACAATCAATTTTGTAATGTTCCCTCTGTGGTTTAGTTCATATTTCTGTTTTGTGTACATCTGTACTAGTCATGCTTAGCATAATGTTTTTTTCATGCCGCAGGGGCTCAGTGAATGGAGACCACCTACAGCTTCCCTAGTTGACCACCGCCCTACACTGACCACTTCCTTAAGCTGCTCTGATTTTCACAGAGCAGACATGCACCCCATGTACATATTAGGACCGCAGGCCTAGTTCCTTGGATGCTGACCACCTCCGCATATTGACTAGTTTGTTACAGTCCCTCGTGGGGTCAACTTTCAGAGTTTCCACTGTATGTATTTGCTGTTGGTAGCGTCCCTTGGGTCATTTTATGGGTTTGCTAAGTGTACATTTCAAGTCTTGTGGTCTTTGTTCTCTGTTCAGAAACTGAAGTGCTAAGGTAGAACTGAGAGTAGGAGGGACAGACGGGACGGACGCCTACACACTGACAGGTCACTCACACGTGTGCTTATTCCACCGCCTCATGCTTCAAAATAACAAGCAGAGACAAGCCCACCTGAGCTTTTAAAAGAAAGAAATACCACTGATGCCTTATTACCAAAAGTAATCCGCAGGGACTGAGGGTCCCTCTTAGATAGATAATGACAAGATATATAGAAATTATTACTGGACTTAATATGTTTTTATAACAGCAGGTTTCAAATTACACATCGGTAATTACAGTTTCTGGCCTTCAAATCTTCAATTTTATTCTGCAACAAAATAAACAGAGGAAAATTCGGAACAGCAAACATAGGAATGAAAACTTTACTTTTTCACTTTCATATGTATCGTCAGAGAGTCAGAGATCTGGTTCTGCCAGGCACTATAAATCTCCAACTCTGCTATCAACACAAAAGCAATTTAAACTGATTATAAGTTATTTTCATTGTATCATTTGAATGAGGATGAACTATGTGTTGAATGTCAAAAATGCAGCTACTCTGTGAGCTACTGGGAAAGCTCTCACTTGGGAGCGTGTGAGTTGTGTTATGTTTCAGATAGAGATAAAAATGTGTGTAATAGCCTTGCCTGAAACACTTGTACTAAATGAACTGGTTCTTTGGGGGAAGTCATCAAAAGAGTTAAGTCTCCCAACAGGTAGGAACAGCAAACTCCACAAATACGGGTAGAAGGGTCCTCTCGTCCAGTGATCATCTCTGGTCATTACCTACCCCAAGGTGCTTTGAATATCTTTCTGGTCCCATTCTAATTTGCTGCCGGAATTTTCACCATTAGAATTATTAATACACTGGGTTCCAAAAAAAGCATACCCACTTTAAGAAAGAAAAAAAAAAAACTGTATTAAAATTGTAATCCTCTTTTTTTTTTTTTTTTTTGCAGTTTTTTTGTTTGTTTTTCTTTTTTTGGCTGGGGCTGGGTTTGAACCTGCCACCTCTGGCATATGGGGCCAGCGCCCTATGGCTCAAAAGAGTAGGCCAACCCCCAGTCACGAACTGAAAAAAAAAAAAAATTGTAATACTCAATATATATGATAACAAAAGATGAATACAAGTCAAGTCTGAGCACCTCTTATCATTGCAGAAGTCAAATGTGACTTGAGAATTACAAATTTAACACACTTTTTTTTCCTTTCTTCAGATGTTTACATTTTATTGGCACCCTCTGTATATCAGATGGCCTACATTGTGCATCTATTCTCAGGAGAGTGGTTAAAAGACATACATTGCTACCCCTTTCCTTATTTTCTCAGCCTTCCAGTATTCTCAGCTGCATTTGTGCAAAAGGATGGCCCAAATCAAAGAATGAGACTTTCCATTACCCCTCTAAAACCCATCTTCAATTCTCTCCTAAATCTGTTGTGATAATTTAGGAATCTGACTCATTAACCAGGGCACAACCAAAAAGAGAGCCATGGAAGCTCCTAAACCTCCCTCCAGGTTACCTTTGTACAAAGACAGCTGCTAACTGGGAAAATACAGTCATTCATCTTAAGTGCCGTTCATGCTGAAAGCTCACCCAGTACTCACGTCTCATGACTGCTATTTATGAGCCCATGTTGGCCCTTAAAAAGAACTTCTACCATATTAGGGGCTCTGTAAGATAATTTATTCTGTAATTTTCCCTGGAAGCAAGGCCAAGTTTGCTATTCTATAATTTGTAGCTCTCACCTTTAGAAAACAGTGATACTGTCTGCAAGTTCCTTAATAAGAAACTGAGATGTAATTTATCTGAATCAAGAGATTTGAACTCATTGCTCAGAGAACAAGAAAATGAGAGGCAGAAGGCCGTAAGAGATGGGTTTTGGCAAACAGGAGAAAAGCACAGCTCTGTCTAACATTTGCTCTGGGAATAAGGAAAGATTACCCTGCAGAGATTCCCGACAGATTCTGCTGTTTCCAGTTCCGATTACGCTTCTGGTGTTTCTCCTTTCCCTGCTTAACTGTCTCCTCTATGTTGCCGTTGGTTTGGGCACTGTCATATCACTGGCCCATTCAAACATTTACAATAGCTTCTTTTTTTATTTTTTATTTTTTTATTGTTAAATCATAGCTGTGTACATTAGTGCAATCAAGGGGTACAATGTGCTGGTTTCATAGCTTCTAATAGTCTACGATAGCCAATGAAAGCACTTTTACTTAAGGATCTCTCTTGGATTCGATTGTTAATACTAAATGTTATTCCTATTGTGTCCCCCAGAAATTCCGTCTGGTTCAGGATGCTAACTTCCTTTTTTTATTTCTCCCGGTTCCATTCTCAGGAAACCTCTATGATTATGTCTGTGGATTTGTTCCTGTTCTTTCCTCCTTAGAATTCCCTTTTACCACCTCTCTATTAATATAATTTTTGTTCTCCAGATCCATATCCAGTTAAATACCTTCTTTAAAGGCTCGTAATTATTTCTCTCCCGACATTTTTCATGTACCAAGTATTAATAATAGTTTATTATTCAATAAATACATTTGATTACACCACATTGTCTCATTATCTATATCAATAGCTCTTTGATGATATTAACATTTAATTTGTTTGTTTGTATATCTTGTTTCATGATATATTTTCCTATTAACTAAATATTAAACAATATGTAATATATAATGTGTCTTATATTTCTCTCATATTCAACACTGTTGAGCACACACCTAACTTTCCTGGTAAGTATACAGTAGGCATTCAACATATACTTGAATTTTGAAACAACTGATTTTCGGCTTATGGAAAGATATTCATGAATGTTTGTATGTAATGGTTATTTAACAATATTACCCACATTAAAAATACTTAATGTTTATGAATCTTTCAGTCTCTATAGGTCAGCTGGAATTTTTGGTTTGCTCAAGGGAAAACTTTGGATAAGAAAACTATTTAGATAATTGAAACAAACAAACAAAAAAGGACTGATTTTATGTAGGTGTCTTTGTGTGAACATGATTTTATATTTTTCTTTCAACTCCTGAGCAAATAAACACTATGTTTATGGACTTAAACTTTGATGCATCACCACCCAAGTCCCTGGAAAATCAACTAACTGCTGCAATACTCAATAGAGACCAATAACAAAAGAGGAAGACGAGTCACAGCACTTCTTATAATTGCAGAAGTCAAATGTGACTTGCGTATTACAAATTTAACACAGTTTTTTTCCTTTCTTAAAATGAGCATTCATTTTTTGGCTCCCTGTGTATTTATCAGCAATGCATCGTATGGGGATGGTTACAAAATGAGGCATCTTTATGAACATCTCAGAGGACTGAAAACTGCATTTCCCTCACTTCTCCTATTTGCGATTCATATTGGAATGTGAATTTTGCCTGCAGGGGGCTCAGGTAGGACAAAAATATTAGTTTATTTTGGTAGGCTTGTGTCTTCATCTTTAAAGACAAAAGACGTGGTTACTGTTTTTTGTTGTTTTTTTTTTTTATCAGGGAGTTAGTGGAAATACCACACACACACAGGGTCACAGAAAGACTCAACCCCACTACGAATAAGTCAAAAATGGAGTTGATTTCTTAATCTCTCAACTCTAGTCGGAGCAACCTGCCAATGCTATATCAGACTGAATCACAAAGAGTAAACTCTTTAAATGAAATGCCAAAGGTAGAGCTCAACTGTACATAGCTTTCTAATGTAGGACTAAAATAACACAAAAGCCTTCTACGTCCAGCCTCTGTTCTAAGTATTAACTTATTTTGTTCGTCCTCACAATGACCCACTGAGGTAGATACTATTATTATGAGGAAACTGAGACAGACACAAGTTAGGTAACTTGCTCAATGTCACATAGCTAGGAGTGGTGGAGCTGGATTTTAGACTCAAGTAGTCTGGCTCCAGGGGATTGTACTGTCCGCTACTTCATTATCTTCCCTCGGCATAATATTTGGATAGGTAGCGCTAAGATGGAATGATTGAAGGATAATATTGAAGGGCCTAAGGAAAACTCTGTCATATTGGGGTTAATAAGCTAACTTGATCTGTCCCGGGAGTGTACAGAATAGGGGTTATTACATACCTGTTGAGTGAAAATGATTTCATTTTCCCACATGTTCTATTTTATAGATTCAAATATACAAATGATACGTGTCTTGGAGTCATTTACATTCTCACATTTTTTTTTTTTTATCACTTTTACTCTAAAATAAAATGAGCCTTAAAATTTACAGCAGTGTTTCATGAGTGCCAACAAAAGGGCCATTGTGAGGTGGTTATCATTACACTTTTATCATCTGATACCTTCTGCTTAGCTCGAGAAGGAACCAGTATCAGAAATTGCTTAAAATCTCAGGAGTAAACCCCAGAGATGGGGCTGCCTTTTAAAAAAGAAATACTGCATCACCAATACTCTTCAGGGCCCAGAAGACTTTCGCTACCTTGACTTGAAAGCTGTTTGAGATGAGTCAGACTTTGAATTGGAAGAACTTCCAGGAACATTGTACCCAGTGTCATCCCATTACATTTTCCTTTGGCTGATTACATAATGTCTTCTACGTAACCTCTTCTAAATATAAATTGTCAATTGTCAGTGATACAAGAACATTGCATCCTGGGTTAATGGCAGCATATTTTTCTTTCTTAATGTTATATAAAGTTATGGTACATTTTACATTCTATGAAATATTGAAATCAATGGAGTAAGGCATAATGCGTTTACATGAGATCACCAATCACATACCATTATATTAGCACTAGATTTCTGTTCATTTTCTACTGTTGGTAGTTATTCGAACACCCATAGTCCTCGCACCCCAAATAAGCTGCCCTTTTTGGGGAAAAGTGTCAGCCGTTGAGTGCTGTAGGCCAGGAGTACATGGATTTGCTCAGTGAGAAATTCATAGAGGCAGATAAAAGCCATGACCTAACTGGTTGCCACCAGGGCCATGTTGTTACAGCAGCCACAAGTCTACATCTACCTATTGCTATCTCTGAGACTAGTCAATGGAAAATAGATACATTAGAATCCAAACCTATTTTTCAAAATTGTCTCACTAGTAGTTATATCAATGTCTACACTGTTTCCTTCAGATTTTGACTCCCACAGAACTAGAACATACCTAGAAAGTTTGCTGAACGTGTTACTTTCCCACAATGTCTTCTAAATGTTTGCATTTTGTTATTCTTTTGAACCTTTTAGTCTATAATCCTTTAGCTAAAAAGAGACATATTATTTTACATCGAGTACTTATTTATTTGTAAGCTTTACATTCATGGCAGCGAATGCATTTCAACTTAAGATGCACTTTCATGCCTGCTGACAGTACAATTAAAACTTCTCATCTAGGTTGGATGTCCCCAAAACCTTGACAAGAAATCCCACAAAGGTAGTCTTGCATCTTGCGTCCTATTTCTTTGGAGAATAAAAGGAATGCAAATTAAGTCAATGAGAAAACCATGGGCAAAGTATTTTAATGGATTATCATCAAAGAAAACATAAAATCCTCTGTTCTTCAAACACCTATTACTGTTTTCTTTTTTTCTTTTCTATTTTTAATCTTGCAGAAATCAAGTAACTAGAGAACTGGCTTGGCCATTTTATGCAGCCTTTTGCTACATCAGGCAAATGTGACAGCCCTCGGTGGAACCTGAAAACATAATTTCCCCCCAATAGTTCTTTTAAGCTTTACTGCATATCAAAAATGTCATGCTTTAAAATTTTACAAGTTCATTGCTTCAGCCACCTGTTCATTTCCTTTACCCCCGCCCCTCCTCACTTGCCTTTTCCAAATTGAATTCAAAGGTCAATATCAATGCTCATCTGGCTACTCGCGCCCTTGGCTTCTTGCCTCTCCCACTTGCATTCTTTATGCTTGTTCTGCAATCCCTCGGCTCCAGCTCTCTCCAAACACAGCTTGCCTACATTTTTTAATTTCCTTGGCGCTGGCTGATGCCCAGGGACCAATTTCTGGTCAGTGACACATAGGCAGGAAGTGATGTAGACCACCTCCAGGTTTGACTTCTAAAAAATCCGTGAAACTTTCCATGTCCTCGTTCTTTGTGCAATGACTCTGGGAAGAAATTTTAGTGGAGGACTGTGAGGTTGGGGGTGGGGGGTGCAAGGGTGTGGCTGGACACACTGGATGGGGAAACGGCGTAGAGCAGCGCACCTCTTCCCCTAAACCTCTTTGGGATGAGGAAGAGAAAAGCCCAAATTATTTACTGTATTACATCTCTGAGATGTGGGGCTTGTTTGTCAAAGTCATCTGCTCACCCTAATCAATACAGTTACCATAAACAAAGGTTCCGTAAAAGCTGCAAGACAGCTCCGCTGCATTTCCCAAACCTATTCCGCTTCTAGTCTTCTAAATGAGTTTCTTGTGCCTTTTCTTTTTATTTATTTATTTACTTATTTTTTTGAGACAGAGTCTCACTTTTGTTGCCGTGGCATCACAGCTCACAGGGGCTTAGGCGATTCTCGTGCCTCAGCTTCCCGAGTAGCTGGGACTGCAGGCACCCGCCATAACGCCCGGCTATTTTTTTGTTGCAGTTTGGCTAGGGCTGGGTTTGAACCCACCACCCTTGGTATATGGGGCCAGTGCCCTACCCACTGAACCACAGGCACCACTCCTCCCTCTTCACTCTCTGCTGATGATCGTGGTTCTTGTTTAGCTGACAAGCTGAGAGACATCAAAGTAGAATGTCTAGAAGCTCACACCAGCACCCCTCCCTACCCAGCACATGTGCACCTGCTTTGTCTGCTCTGGAATCAGTGCCCTGTCTGAGGCCGCCCTCCAGATATGCACCAGCCCCCTGGTCCTCTCACCAGCTCCAGTTCAACTGCTTCACTAATTCTTCCACCTCTCTTACAAAATCAGTCTCTCTTAGAAAGTGTTATCAACTCAACTAACATATGATTTCCCCTATCTTACCAAGAAACTTTCTAAAAATAAGTACCTGTGCTTACTGTCTCCAGTTCTCTGAGCTTTTCTCAAAACCACACTCATTATTTGCTCCCTTTGCTCCACTGAAGCGGCTTTTCCCTCCAACCCTGTGATGCTGACTGGGGGGCAATGCTCTCTGGGGAGCAGCCCGTGACGGGGCTGGCTGTTTCTCCTCTGCAGAGAGAACCCCTGCAGCCTCCTGGTCTTCCCCCACCTTATTGTTTTTCCTGGTTCTGCTTCATCACCCTGATCCCACCCAATCACCTTGACCTCTTCTTATGGGTCACTTGATGCTCAGTCCCCCAGGCTCTTCCCTGCCACTTTTCTGGGGGGTCCAATACAGTCATGTAGCTTTGAATGGCTCCTTTACGTATATCCTGGCTCTTCCCAAATGTACGTGCCGTCTGGACTTCTGTCCTGAGCTCTTTTTGTTCAATTTCCTATGTGATGTTTACTTGAATGCTTTGTAGCCGTTAAAACTGCACTGCCCACATTCCCTACCACTAATCTCCCCATACACTGTGAATGGCACCTTCATCTGCTACACTTGCTCAAGCAAAATTCCTTGTCATCAACCATGACTCCTCTCTCTCACACCTCATGTTCCATCCGCCAGCAAATCTTACAGACTCTTGTGTCTCCTGTGCAACTCACACCTGCACAAGCAGGACCTTGAGGCCATCAAAGTTCACATCTTGCCAGGACCAACAACAGGTTTCCTTGCTGCCATCCTTGTTTCCCTACTATTCATTCTGCAAACAACAGCCAGAGTGATCATTTTAATGTACAAATACAATCACCACATCTCTTTGTTCATAATCCTACATCCTACAACGGCTCTTCCCCTTTTCCTCAGAATGAAAGGCTTTGTATATAAAAGGGCATGACCCCATCATGCATGACAACAGAACTCTGTCCCCAACCTCTGCAGAAGCTGACTGGGGAAGCTGACCACAAATCCCACTGTAACCAGTCAGGAGCCAAACGATGTTCCCTGCAGCAACGGGGCTGGAACAATCAGGACTTGGGCAAGGTTCCCTACTTTTTAGCCCCACTTCCAACTCATGACCAGCCAGGGGAAGCCAAACAGGCTTTGCTCCTTTGGACCCATGTCCAGCTTCCCCAAAGTCAACCTCCAATCAGTGTCTCCCGGAAGCTTCCTCTCCTTTCCCCCACTTTGTAATGGTCTCACGCTTCTTTGCCTGCCTTGTCTCTGTGGAATGTCACAGATGGTGGCCGACTAAGCTCTGAACACATATTCAGAGCCTCTGCTTATTCTCCTTCAGGTGGTCTTTGTTTATTTCCACAAGAGTGGGACTGCAACTCCTGATGGCCCTGCAGACTCATGTGGGCATCTCTGATGCCCTCCATCTGCTCTGTCCTCACCATCCACCCTGGACTTCTTGAACTCATATTCAGAAGGGAAACTAAGAAAAGGGCTGCAAGGGGCGTGGGAGGAAAACCTGGCCTCCTGAACTGGAAGTCTGGAGGACCCAGAAGAATACGGATACCATGTAACCTAGATAACCGATGACCAATAGAAAGAGTCAATCAATGACCAATAGAAAAAGGCAATCTACCTGGAGACCAGAGAAGCTAATGGAAAACTTGCAGCCAATTGCAAATGGAGAGAGTATTTACTGTCCCTGCAGACCTTTGCCTGTCATCTTGCTCTCCCCGTCTCTCCTTCTTGAGAGGGACCCACTTCCGACTCTCTGGAAGTGCTCTAATCTTTGTTCTTCCTAAGTGAAATCTCTCTTTTTACCCCGAAACACATGTAGCTTCCTTTGTTCTCTATCCACACTGCCTGTGCCGCTCCAGTTTGATTTCAGTTTCTACTCACCTTTGCTTTCAGTTACCGCTGTGCCCTGGTTGAACTTCTAAGCTCAGCCAACCAGGTCAACTGGGTTCAGGGAACTGGGACCCCGGACCCCCAGTACCTATGCTATGCTCATGCCAAGGCCACTTGTACTTCCCTGTAACCCTAGTAGCTCCTTCCACCCCCTCACGTCTACACGGTTCACTCCTCATTTCCTCAAGTCATTGCCCAACTGACTTTCTCACTGAGCCTGTAATAACTACTATTTAAGATATTACTCTCTTCTGTTTCCTTTTTGATTTTTTCCCCTGCCACTATCACCTTCTAGTAATTTTAAAGTATTTTATTGCAGCCCTATTCATAATTGCTAAGTCATGGAAAAAGCCCAAGTGCCTATCGATCCACGAATGGATTAATAAACTGTGGTATATGTACACCATGGAATATTATGCAGCCTTAAAAAAGATGGAGACTTTACCTCTTTCATGTTTACATGGATGGAGCTGGAACATATTCTTCTTAGTAAAGTATCTCAAGAATGGAAGAAAAAGTATCCAATGTACTCA
>CAUYPK010107906.1:0-11805 GCA_963574355.1 Loris lydekkerianus | reverse complement strand
TGAGTAGGGCGTCGGCCCCATACACCAAGGGTGGCGGGTTTGAACCCTGCCCTGGCCAAACTGTAATAAAAAATAGCCAAGCAGAATGGAAGAAAAAGTATCCAATGTACTCAGCCCTACTATGAAACTAATTTATAGCTTTCATATGAAAGCTATAACTCAGTTATAACCTAAGAATATGGGGAAGCGGGAAAAGAAGGGGAGTGGAGGGGGGAGGATGGGCAGAGGGAGAGTAATTGGTGGGACACTTAGGGTGCATCTTACAAGGGTACATGTGAAATTTACTAAATGTAGAATATAAATGTCTTAACACAGTAACTAAGAAAATGCCGTGAAGGCTATGTTAACCAGTTTGATGAAAATATTTCAAATTGTATGTAAAGCCAGCACATTGCACCCCATGATTGCATTAACGTACACAGCTCTGATTTAACAACAACAAAAAAATATATAGCCAGTCATTGTGGCAGGTGCCTGTAGTCTCAGCTACTCAGGAGGCTGAGTCAAGAGACCTAAGCCCAAGAGCTGGAGGTTGCTGTGAGCTGTGATGTCACAGCACTCTAGCCAGGGTGGCAAAGTGAGACTTTGTCAAGAAAGAAAGCAAAAGAAAGAAAGAAATAAAGGAAGAAAGGAAGAAAGGAAGGAAGGAAGAGAAAAAAGAAAGAAAGGAAGGAAGGAAGGAAGGAAGGAAAAAGAGAGAGAAAGAAAGGGCATTTAGAAGTGGAGGTATCTTAGCTAATATTGAAAGATGTCAAGGTTAAATAGGATTAGATGAAGATGGGTCAGAAGAAAAAAAATCTGAAATACAAAATACCGGTCTTGTGGCAGTGCCTATAGCTCAGTGGGTAGGGCGCCAGCCACATACACCAGAGCTGGCGGGTTCAAATCCAGGTGTGCCTGCTACAAACAATAATGACAACTGCAACAACAAAAAAATAGCCATATGTTGTGGCAGGCACCTGTAGTTCAAGCTAGTTGGGAGGCTGAGGCAAGAGAATCATTTAAGCCCAAGAGTTTGAGGTTGCTGTGAGCTGTGATGCCAGTGCACTCTACTGAGGGCGACAGCTTAAGACTGTCTCAAAAAAAAAAAAAAAACAAAAAACAAAAAACTGGCCTTGGGACAGTTCTTTCAGCATCATTAGATATTCAAATCTCAAATTCTGCTACTCTGCACTTTTCTGTTTCTCCTCCTACCTGTTTGGCTTCCTTAAATCCCCTCCCCCCTCATTATTTCCCTTCATTTTCCTCCCCTTCCCTTCTCTCCTTTTCCTTCCCTTCTGGGTCTTCACTTCCTTGCTTGGAGTGGTTTTAACTAACCAGTACATATCTTGAGAACTGAGTCCTGCTGAACTCTTGAGGTTTGTGTCCTCCATCAAGTTTCTCTATCACCAAGTGAATAGGCTGCTGTGGCTCCCACCTTCCAGAATTTTTCACAGCTACCAGCAGGCTAAATGTTACCTCTCATTAGAGATCTGAATTTCAGCTTTAGTGGGGGAAATTCTGCCTCTAAACTGTAAAATTTTCTTTCTTGTACCCTTTTTATTGGTTTTAGAGGTAGTACATGCCATCTTCAGCTGCTGTTTCTATACTACTCAGAGTCCACTTTTATCTCTTTTAGTAGTTTACCACATTTTGCTACTTAACAGATACTTATATTCAACTTTCCTATTTTGGGGTTTTTTTTTTGCAGTTTTGTCTGGGGCCAGGCTTGAACCTGCCACCCCTGGTATATGGGGCTGGTGCTCTACTCCTTGAGCCACGAGCACCACCCTCAACCTTCCTGTTTGAATAACTTGTATGGTTTTTGTCCCCTCATTGGACCCTGGCTGATATAATGAAGCAGAGGGAGGAGTTGGGAATGACTCCACTGTTATATCCAAAGCAAGTGGACTCAAGAAACTCTAGCACAGTACGTCCAAATTAAGCAAGGGTCCTTTATTGATCAGCTGGGCTGAGAGCAGGCTTATGCCTCAAACCCTAGAAGCCCGGGTGGAAACCTTTTATCAGGTGCTTTTGGTAAGGGAGGAGGAGCCCTTAAAGCAAGCCCAGTTTCACAAGAGCCAACACCTGCAAAATTGGATCTATAGGGTAAGGGAGTGCTTACAAGGGGGAGCTGTGATTTCACAGGTTTTTGCAGTTTTTGCTAAACTCTGCTGAGCTTCCTGTTGTTGAAAGTCCTTAGCAAAGTCCTTAGCAAAATGGAGTAAATTTGGCTCTATGAACAAAATGGACTTAGGGCATTACACCACAAAATGCAAAAACCATAATATAAAAGAATTAAATAATTGATTTCATGAAAATTAAAGACTTAAGAAAATGGAAAGGTGAGTTAGTCCAGGAAAAAGTATATGCAATACTAATATATCTGACAAAGACTTGTGTACAGAATATAGAAAGTAGCTCAAAAATAAGAAGACCATATTCATTTGCTAGGGCTGCCATAATGAAATACCACAGACAGGGTGGCTTAATCAACTGAAATTTGTTTTCTCACAGTTCCAGAAGCTGGAATTCTAAGATCAAGGTGTTGGCATGTTGGTTTTGTAAAAGCCTGTTAGCTCCCCAAAGCCCAACCTCTGCGCCTCCCATAGATTCTGAGAAAAGGCTTCAGAACAAGAAAGCATGGAGAGTCCCCAATTTCCCGAAAACCCCCCTAGTTCTCGGGGAACAAACAATAGTGAAAACTTACTCAAGCTGTGTTTCCCAAGCTATAGTACCTGGTAAACAAACAATAGTAGAAACTCACTCAAGCCGTAACCCTGCTGTGTTTCTTAAGCTGTAACCCTGCCCTTGTTATGCCCAGATCATGAAGTCCCCAAAGACCACCAAGGAGCCAATTCCGAAGCAAAAGCAAAAGAGCCTTTTTATTGCGAGCTCAAGCTTGGGCTCCCGGGGGCTCCGCTGCAACGGATTCAAGCCAGGAGCCCTGAGCTCTGCAGCAGGGGATTTTTATAATGCGGCGCAGCAAGTGGGGCGTATACAACTTGATCAAAGGGGCTGCTTCTGGATTGGCTGCCATTGGGCCTGCCATATGGCCTGATTCAGAGGGCAGCTCCTGATTGGAGGGCAGTTGTTTCATGATTTTGGGGAAATGCCTGCTTTTACAGGAAAGTGAAACTTTCAAAACAAAATGGCAGAGAAAACGAAACTTAACTCCTAAGCTGGTGTCAGCTGCCCAAGATGGCATCATTCTGGTTCTCTCACCCTGAACTAACTGTAATATTCTGCTTCTGTACTAGCTTCCTTGCCACATGGCACAAAAAAGGTATAAAAATCAACCTGCCCTCCACTTCGGGGCTGCCTGCCTTTGAGAGCAGTGGTCCCCTGTGCAGGTGTAATAAAATCACCATCTGATTTTACCAAAGTGGGGTCCAAGTCTATCTCTATAGGCTGTGATAGTTACAACATTTGGAGGCCCCCAGCAAGATCCTTGCCCTCAGACCCCCACCTGGGCCCGCCACTGGCCTACAGCTCCAGGGGAAGGCCTCAGAGAGACATTCCTCTGTCCCGGGTCCCTTGGATGCGTGGATTCAGGGCATAGGTCTCAAATTCTCCATTCTGGTGACTCAACCGTGGTGCCCTGGGTAAGTCTGTCTGGATCTCTAGAGAATTTGGGGGAATTTGACTAGCTGGATGCAGCTGAGAGTCGGTTCCTGAGACAGAGGAGAGACATCTCCCTGTCTCCTCAGGTTGTCGGTTTTCTGTGTCATTGTTTTAGTTCATCTTTGTCTGTCAGTGTCCACTTTATAATTTGTTTGAAATGGGACAGGGACCATCTACCCTGCTAACTCCTTTAGAGTGTCTCCTTAATTTTTCTGATTTCAGCCGCTGTGCCCGGGGCTACGGTGAGAAAGTGAAACCCAGTACTCTGCATACCCTCTGTGAATTGGAGTGGCCCTCTTTTGGTTCTGGCTGGCCCCCTATCGGCTCTTTTAACCTCTCTCTTCTTTCCAATATTCAGACCATCCTTTATGGTGAGCCTTCCCAGACCAGATCCCCTACATCGATGTTTGGATTGACATTGCCTCTGAAAGGCCGGCTTACAACGGAAAGTGCAGCAATAATTTAATTTCTTCTCATGTCATTTTTGCCTCCCCACCAGGTCTGTAAAAACTGCACTGCCCCAAGACCCAGACCCCAAAAGCAGAAGGACAGGGGTCTGGGGCTCCTGTATTGCCTCTCCACCCCAAAGACCCCATCCTGGATCCTCTCCTTCAGCCCCATTCTTTGTACCCACCTCCTTACAACCCCCACCCAGAGGCACTGGCACCTTCGGCTCCCCCACCTTCAGCTCCCCCAGCGCCAGCAGACCCAGGGATCTGTGGGGGAGCCCCCATGTGGTCCTTTGCAGACCCAGGGAGGAACCATATACCAGCCCCCCAGCCCAGATTCCACTTCTACTCTGAGTCCCCCGGGAGTGGAACCCTCTCCTCTGAGGTTCCCATTTTACCCTTGCACCAATTAGCCCCCACCCAAGCCTCAGGGGGACAACCATTCCTGATATATGTTTCCTTTTCCACCAGTGATTTGTACAGTTGGAAAACCCCCAAACCCCCCTTTTTCGGAAAATCCACAAGTACTAATCTCTCTTCTTGAAACTGTCTTTTTCACCCACCAATCCACTTGGGATGACTGTCAGCAACTCCTCCAGGTTCTGTTCACCTCTGAAGAGCATGAGCGTATCCTGAGGGCAGCCTGAAAAGCTGTTGAGGGACGAGACAGGCAGCCCACCACCAATGTGGCTCTCCTCAAGGCTCGTTTCCCAAGTGGCTGACGCCCCTGGGACCCTAACTCTGATGAAGGTAGGAGAGCTCTACTCAAGTACCCCCAGATTATAATGAAAGGCCTCCAGGCGACCACTAAGAAGCCAACCAATTTATCTAAAGTGAAATCATTCAGGGACCCACAGAAAGCCCTGCGGCTTTCTTAGAACAGCTATTAGAGGCCTACAGAACTTATACTCCCATTGATCCGGAGGCCTCTGAAAACTGGCGGGCTATAAATGTAGCCTACATTGCCCAGTTGGCCCCTGATATCAGGAGAAAGTTGCAGAAACTTGAGGGTTTTGAAGGGAAAAATCTCAGTGAGTTGGTGGAGGTAGCTCTGCAGGTCTTTAACAACCGGGAGTCCATGAATGTGGTCACCACAAAACGGACGGCCAAAGTTGTTATAGCCGCCCTCCAGAAGCACCCCTGAGCCCAAGGAGCTCCACAAGGCAGGGGATATAGACACCCCAAAGCCAAATCAATGCACTTATTGTAAAGAAATGGGACACTGGAAAAATGAATGCCCCCAGAAGGCAGCTAAGGCACAGACACAGACACCGGCTAAAATCCTCATTGGGGAAGATGTCGATTGAGGGAGTCGGGGCTCCTTCCCTGTAGGCCCCTGGGAGCCCATGATAACCTTACAAGTCGGGGGCCACCCTGTGGACTGCCTAATAGACACAGGTGCAACATTTTAAGTTTTAAACCAATCCCAAGGACCCATCACAAAGCAAAGGGCAACAATCATGGGCACCACCAGGAAACCCCAGGCAATCCCCTGGACCATGGCCCACATAACTGACCTGGGTAGGGGCCCTATCACCTACTCCTTTTTGGTCATGCTGGACTTCCCATACCCCTTGTTGGGGCGAAACCTGCTGCAAAAACTCTGGGGCACTATCTCCTTCGGACCGGCTGGAGCCATCCTGATGGTACCTGACAGTTCTGCCCATATCTTATTTTCCGCCCCTCTTGGGGATGAATACCTGTTCTTAGAAGGACTCATCAGGATTCCAACTCAGGAAGAGTGCCTCTGCGCTTGGAGGTCACTAATCCTGCAGGTATGGGCTGAGGACAATCCCCCAGACTGGCAAGCCACCAACCACCAGTGGTGGTGCAGGTCTCTAGCGGAGCCACCCTGGTCCAAGTCTGCCAATATCCCTATTCCAGGAAGACAGAACGGGCCTTGCAGTGCACATTACCTGACTCCAAGAAGTGGGCATACTAGTCCCTTGTAAATCGGCCTGGAACACTCCTCTCTTTCCCGTTAAAAAGCCTGGTACAAATGACTACAGACCTGTTTAGGACCTAAGGGAGGTGAACGACTGAACACACACAATCCACCCCACCGTCCTGAACCCTACACCTTGCTCAGCCTAATCCCCCCTTCTAGAACTTGGTATTTAGTTTCTCAAATTGAAAGGTGCTTTCTTCACAATTCCACTCTCTCCTGCTAGTCAACCTATTTTTGTTTTCTAGCGAGTGGACCTGGAGAGCTGGCAAACTGGACAGCTGACTTGGACCCGCCTGCCCCAGGGTTTCAAAAACTCCCCCATCTCATTCAATGAAGCCCTGAGTAAAGACCTCCTCCTGTTTTGGGATGCTCATCAGCGTGTCTCCCTTTTGCAATATGTTGATGATCTCCTGTTAGCTGCTGAGACGGAACCAGAGTGTCAGCACGCCACTATCAATCTCCTCTGAGAGCTGAAGAGAGTGGGATACCGCGTCTCCACCAAAAAGGCACAGCTGTGTACCACAGTTGCAACTTACCTGGGGTATGAACTACAAGGAGGCTAATGTGCCCTTTCCAAGAGCAGGATTGAAGCCATCCAACATATCCCTCAACCGGCTACCAAGAGACAAGTACGCGAATTCCTGGGGGCAGTTTGATACTGTCGTTTGTGGATCCTGGGCTTTGCAGAAATATGCCCTATATGCCAGCACAGGGGGAGGTGACAAGCCCCTCAAATGGGGACAGGCTGAACAGAACACCTTCAATCAGCTGAAACATGCCCTCACTTCCGTGCCTGCCCTAGCCCTTCCCGACATCACCAAGTCCTTCCAATTCTTCATAGCTGAGACCAAGGGCGTGGCAAAGGGAGTCCTTACCCAGACCCTAGGCCCCTGGAAGAGACCTGTCGCCTACGTCTCCAAGCGTCTTGATCTAGTCGCCTCTGGATGGCAGGGTTGTATGCGGGCTGTTGCCGCTATGGCTGTACTAGTCAGAGAAGCAAAGAAGCTAGCCCTGGGGACAGGACCTGCAGGTCATCAGGGACCACACCGTGGAAACTCTCCTCTGAAGTCCCCCTGACCAATGGACCTCCAACTCCTGTGTCACTCAGTACCAGGTATGGTTTCTTGACCCATCCAGAGTAACATTCCTCAAGACAGCCATCTTAAACCCAGCCACCCTCCTGCTGGATGGATGACGACCCAGCACAGCCCATTCATGATTGCTTGGACACACTGGATACCCTTTCCTGGACTTAAAAGACACACCCCTCCAGACCGCTGACCTTAACCTGTTCACGGACGGCAGCAGCTACATCCATGAAGGTAAATGTGTAGCCGGGGCAGCAGTTACCTTTCTCATGGAGGTCCTTTGGGATCAGGCATTGGGACACAGGACTTCAGCTCAAAGGGCAGAGCTTATCACTCTCATGCAAGCCTTGTGATTTGCTGAGGGAAAAGTGGCCAACATATACACAGATAGCTGGTACGCGTTTGCCACCGCCCATGTCTGTGGAGCCCTGTACAAAGAAAGAGGACTCCTAACTTCTAGTGGAAAAAACATCAAAAACAAAGAAGAGATCCTGGCCCTACTGGAAGCTATCTGGCTGCCAAAACAACTTGCCAACATCCATTGCCATGGACACCAAAGAACGGGCTCGCCTATCACAAGGGGAAATACGCTGGCTGATCAAATGACCAAGGCAGCTGCCCTAAGACCAGTGGGGCCCGCCAGTCTTACAGGACCACCTATTGTCACCATTACCAGTCTACTTGAAAACAGACTGAGAAGAAAGTAAACGCCTGGATTGCCTAACAGGTCCCAGAGACTGGCTCATATGCCCAGATGGACGCCCCTTCCTCCAAGAGACATTAGGATGACAACTCATTAACCAACTACACCAGGGAACCCACCTTGGACCATAAAACTCATCCAACTTATTGCCAAACACCTACCTGTACGTTCCCCATCTCTGAAAATGGACTAAGGATGCAACTTCCAGATGTCTCCCATGCAGCAAGGTAAACACCACCCGGGTGCCTCACCACATGGGTTCGTGCCTCTGGAGCACCAATCCAGGGGAGCACTGAGAATTCGACTTCGCCGAAATCAAGCCCGGGCGATACGGATATAAATACCTCTTAGTCTTAATCGATACCTTTTCAGGTTGGCCAGAAGCATTCCCTTGTAAAAAGGAAACAGCCTTAACAGTGGCAAAACACCTTCTCACTGACTTTATTCCCTGATTTGGATTGCCTCTCACCCTGGGGTCTGACAATGGTCCTGCCTTCATTGCCCAGGTCTCCAAAAAGCTGGAGGCCGCATTAAACATTACTTGGAAGTTACATTGTGCTTATAGGCCCTGAAGTTCAGGACAGGTAGAAAGAATGAATAGAACATTAAAGGAAACCTTAACCAAATTAAATATAGAAAATGGCAGTAACTGGGTAGACCTCCTCCCTTTTGCCTTTTATGGGCCAGATGCACCCCCTACTTCCAAGGTTTAACACCCTTTGAACTAATTCGTGGAACCCTGCCACCTATAATCCCCAAACTAACTGATGAGCTGTTAGCCCCCATCCATAACCACAAACTTTTGAGCTCATTACAGGCCCTGCAAGAACTACACATAGACCTCTGAGATGCAATTTAGCCAACCACGTCTGAGCCCACCAGTACTCCACTGCTAGAGAACTTCACAACCTTCAACCTGGAGATTGGGCTTGGGTAAAGAAACATAACCCAGAAACCTTAGCCCCCTGATGGGAGGGTCCTTACCCTGTTACCTTAACTGCCCCAACAGCCATAAAGGTCAGAGGGAAGAAGCTGGGGCTCCACTACACCCCCACCAAGAAGGCCACTGAGAACCATATACCTGCAACATGGCACCTGGAGCCCTCCGAAGACCCCCTAAAACTTTGACTGTGCAGATCTCCCTCCTCATCTTCAATGACCTGCTCCATGCCAGCCACAGGGCCAGCAGGAGGTACTACTACAACCAACACCAACTCACCCCGCATGACCGGATCCTCTTCCATACCAAAGATGGCACTGAGGTCGCCTGCACTTCAGCAACAGACGCCCAACCAGCCTTCTGCTTTGACCTCTGCGCCCTGTTTGGCGACAGCTGGAGAAGAATGTCATCAAGGTACGGATGACCTTGGGACTGAGTCTGTGGTCAGCAAAAAAACTCAAAAATACTGATTTCCTCTATGCCCTGCAACTGTGTTAGACTTCTCTTCAGATGGACAATCTTGTGGGGAGGCAGGGGACTACTATTGTAAGAACTGGGGCTGTGAAAATTTAGCATCATGGGGAATAACCAAAGATCCACAGACAGGATTCCATAGAAATAGTCTGGGCTCTGTACCCAAAGTAAAAACTGCAATCCTATCAAGCTATTTATAAAAGACTGGTGGAAAGAAGAATGGAGGACGGGCTTAACATGGGGGATCAGGCTATATGTCAGTGGACAAGACCTTGGTCTTTTGTTTACCATCCAGAAAACCCCCTGGCCACCTATCAAACCAATAAGCCCAAATCCTATACTTAATCCAGAGCCCCCCTGGTTTCCCCACCAGCCCCAATCCCCACCATCCCGGACCAAACACCATCTCCTATCCCTGCCACCCCCACTTCTTCATCCCCTATCTTTGCTCTTTTAGATGCCATGTTTAAATTTGCAAATACCACAAATACCAATCTAACAAATGATTGCTGGCTCTTGCTTAAACCCAGCCCCACCGTACCATGTAGGATTAGCTACAAATGCAACCCTTGGGTCTTCCTCAACCCAGATATTGAATGCCTCATCCAATGCCTTACAGCAAAACAGCAGCATATGTACATAAGGCTCCACACCCACCTTAACCTTAGGAGATCTACAAGGACAAGGATTACATCCCCAGGATACCCCTTAGAACACTCCCCTGACCAAGATAACTGCTTAAAGGTCATCTAACACTCCAACTCCACCTGCCCCCCGGCCCCTTATTATTTAGTAGCCCCCAGAAGAACTTGGTTCACATGCTCCATTGGTTTAACTCCTTGTGTTAATTCCCTAACCTTATATAACATCCCCCAAGTCTGTGTCCTGACCCATATCTCTCCTCAAGTCTACATCTACTCTGGAGAAGGGGGACGAGAACTTCTCTTTGGCTTACAAAGACAAACTAGGGTCACCATTTTAGTACCCCTACTTGTAGGCATAGGATTAGCATGAACCATGGCCATGAGTACCACGGCCCTGGTGACTGAGCCCCTTAGCCCAAGTTTCAAAGCACTCACAACTCAAAATTGATTCAGATCTCCAAAGCCTAGAAATTTCTGTCGCCCACTTAGCAAAATCTTTAAACTCACTAGCAGAGGTTGTTCTCCAAAACAGAAGGGGTTTAAATTTACTATTTCTAAAACAAGGGGGACTTTGTATGGCCCTAGGGGAAACATGTTTTTATACCAACCACTCTGGAGTCATAAAAGACAGCTTAGCCCTAGTCAGAAAGAGTCTGCATGAGCGGGAGGAGCTACGGAAAGAAAACAATAATTGGTATGAAACATTATTTAACTGGTCCCTATGGCTAACTGCCCTCTTATCAGCTATAGCCAGACCACTCCTGCTTCCTCTAATTGGAGTTACATGTAGTCCCATCATTTTCAACCACCTCATAGCGTTCATACAACACAGATTCCAAACCATAAAACTAATGGTAATGCATACCCACTATCAGCCCCTT
Organism: Loris lydekkerianus; assembly: GCA_963574355.1. Taxonomy (NCBI): domain Eukaryota; kingdom Metazoa; phylum Chordata; class Mammalia; order Primates; family Lorisidae; genus Loris; species Loris lydekkerianus. Next base: position 1,075 of record CAUYPK010107906.1, on the reverse strand, counting down.
TCTAGCAATTCAGATGAGTCAAGAGTATGATTCCCCCAAAAGACCAGTGGGGAATGTAAAAGCCTGTTAGCACCCCAAACCCCAACCCCCTCGCCCCCCGTAGATTCTGAGAAACGGCTTTAGAACGAGAAAGCACAGAGAGTCTCCAAGTTCCAGACCTCCCCCCCCAGTTCCTGGTGGAAAAACAATAGTAGAAACTTACTCAAGCTGTGTTTCTCAAGCTGTAACCCTGCCCTGAGCTAACTGCAATATTCTGCTTCTGTAGTAGCTTGCTTGCCACTTGGCACAAAAAACGTATAAAAATCAACCTGTCCTCCCCTTCGGGGCTGCCTGCCTTTGGGAGCAGCAGTCCCCTGCACAGGTGTAATAAAACCACCATCTGATTTTACCAAACTGGAGTCTGAGTCTATCTTTACAGGCTGCGACAGATACAACAGTTTCTTCTAAGGCCTCTCTCCTTGGTTTGTAGATGGCCACCTTGTCACTGTGTTTTCAAATGGTCTCTCCTCTGTGTGTGCTGATGTCTGTGTCCTAATCTCTTCTTATAAAAACCATTGAGAGGCGGACACAGTGGCTCACGCCTGTAATCCCCTCTGAGAAGCCAAGGCAGGTGGATCACCTGCATTTGAGTTCAGGAGTTTGAGACCAGCCTGAGCAAGACCGAGACCCCATCTCTGAAAATAGCTGGGTGTTGTGACAGGCACCTGAAGTCCCAGCTACTTGGGAGGTGAAGGCAAGAGGATTGCTTGATCCCAAGAGTTTGAGGTTGCTGTGAGCTATGATGCCATGGCACCCTATCAAGGGTGACAAAGTGAGACTCTGTCTCAAAAAATATCAATGAGACACTTGTAGAATGTGGGGCAGGCATGTTTTTCCTATTGCAACAGTCCCTCTCCTCTCCTATTGCAATAATTTTTTTTTTTTTTTTTTTTTTTTTTTTTTAAAAAATCAAAAAACAGTTACAAAGGTTATATTTCAATTGCATTAAAAAAAAAAAAAACAACCAACACCAACGAACAACCAAAAAATAGCTGGGCATTGTGGTGGGAGCCTATAGTTTCAGCTGCTTGGAAGG
>CAUYPK010107905.1:0-11926 GCA_963574355.1 Loris lydekkerianus | reverse complement strand
GAGTGGTTCAGTTTCCCTGATTGTTAGCAATTATCTCTACTTTTCCATGCTGGAAGACACCTACACAAGAGTAGGTGGTGCCAAGATCAATAGCAACCGCGGGTCCCTTAGACATGGAAGACCCAGGAGCTGCCACTGCGTTCAATGAGCTTTGTTTTGTATTCTTTATCACTAACATTTTCTTCTCTGATGGGTCAATATTCACATTTTGAACTAAACCAACTTTCACTTGTGTCTGCTATAAAATACTGTTAAATTGGGAATGAAAATAGTCACACAATTGTCATGAAAACATGAACATTTCTCAAATTTCAGCAATTAAATTAAAAAATTTTTGAACATGTGGTCAAATAAATTAATCAAATTGATAGTTTTATTCATTTCCAAAATGATTTATTTTCAATTCCTTGCTATATTACTTTTGACCAAATCTGAAGGTCTCAGAGACTTAAGTTCACTGACAACCAATGGTCTCTGGTAAAACCAACACATAAGTAAAAACTCATTTTTTTTTTCAATATCATTTCAATAGTTTTATGCCTAAGCACTGAGCATGAAGGACTCTGGATGATCTGGGGTGCTTATTTAAACCAACATGGTAGAAATGATCACTAGGGTCCATCAAGTGATGGGTAGGACAACATAATATTTCGTAAAACTATTCCAGCTGTGTTTACCAAAATCAACTCCTTCTTCTGGATGGAAAAGTTACTTCTTCTATTTTATGAGGCTATTCTGCATTGCTATGATGGTAGTGTCCCAGAGAAGAGAACCCTTCTTCACTTGGAGATTACATGCCTGGGTCTGAATAGACCAGCCCAGCACACTCACTTGAATTGTCTCTTAGCTTTTCATGCAGTTCAAGTGCCTTTGAAAAGAGTGAGAATAAAGTGACTGCTGATTAAGCAGAGGGTTTGACATGGGAATAGGTTTGCAATTGTTTGAAAGACACATTGCATAGACTACAACTTTTAAAATGTAAATGCATGACACAAATGCTGCACAACAAAATAGGATGGAAATGACTGCGATGACCGCAAAGGACAGCCAAAGCTCTACTCTAGCAGTAAAGAAAAATACAGATCTGGTAGAGAAAGTAACTTGAAATATTTGGTAGATATTATCCCAAATTAGTTACTTTTTAATTTTTTTCTATTACAAAATATTAAGGGAGGACAAATGTTTTAGGTTACATGGATCTCTTTGGTAATGCTTTAGTCCCCACTACAGCTATACCCATCACCCAAATAGTGTTCACTACCCATTAGGTAGAGTTTTGCCTCTTTCCCCACCCACATCCCACTGGTTAAAAATGCTTAAGAAACAATTTTTACTGTTTAACCATTTTCAATTTCCAGGCAAATTTCCTAACATGTGCTTTGTCCATTTAGTTTCCCTGAATAATTTTCAATAGGATAGAATGAGATTGCACATTCCCAAAATCAACTTTTCTGGGAATAGATCTATTCAATTCCAAGATCTAACAGTTGAGAAATTTGATCAGAACTTGGGGAGCTGGCATGAAGAAGCAGCATTCAGGTTGTGTGGGAGGGAGATAGATTACCAGGGCACACCAACTGATGTTGCACTGATCAAGACTGATTTGGTTACTATTTTCTCTCTAATTACATTAGTGAAAAAATTAATATGACCTTGACCCTAGGTAAAAAAATTGTAAATATCCATTTCTCTAATCAGCCAAAATATAAACCAAAAGAAGATATGGAAATAAAACATAATAATAATTTATAGTATGTAATTAAAATACTTCCATAGATGAAAAAAAGAGAATGGAAAAGAAAGATATTAAACAAATTTTTAAATAAGGAAATGGTTAGTCATAATAGCTAAGGTATGGCGTGAACCTAAATGCTTATCAACAGATGAATAGATAAAGTGTGGTATATTTATGCAATCAGCAACTATTCGCCTGTACAAAGAAGGAAATCTTGTCATTTGCAACAGCATGGATGAACTGGAGGACATTATGCCCAGTGAAACAAACCAGGCATAGAAAGATGAATACAGGACATCTTCTCACTTGTGTGTGATTTATAAAAAACTCACATAAGCCAAGAGCAGAACAGTGATTCCCAGGGGCTGGGAGAATGGGTCATGTTGGTCCAAAGCTACAAAGTTTCAGTGAGATGTAGGGAATCAGGATCTATTATATAACATGGTGCTAAATAATCTTTTTAATTAAAAGAGAAAAAGAAGAGTGAAATAACAAATGTATAGCAATCTAAAAAAAAGAAGGCAGCGTTAAACTCTACTCTGGAACCTAATTTTCCACTTGCCCTAGATATTCAGTTTTCATTGTTACATGATTGGGTCTATCTTACGAATACAAATCTTAGGAAAAAATTAAAGAAAATAAAATCAATGTCCATGTTCCAGATATATGCAGCCGCTAGACCATTTTGCTCCTCGACCCACACATGTTAATTGTGTTTTAGAAGCAGAAATAGAATGCATTCCTTTAAAATTTACAAACATTGCCAAGCACACATTTTTAAATCACAGGCCTCATTGAAAACAATACCAAACCTCTACATCAGACATTTCTGTTTCTCAAAGCTCCATCATGGCAGGAAAAATAGTTCTTTTTTATTCTCCCCACACCATGCCCAGCAATTCCTTTCTCGCTCATATTTCTTCCATGAAGTCCAAATCCCTTACTGCCAACATGCTCTGCTCCAGCTGCTCACCCAAGATGGCAAGAGGTTTCTATAAAAGTTCACAAAGAGAAAACTTAAGGGACTGAATACTTGACGTGGACATGAGGAAGCTTCTGGAGGGTTAACATTCTATTTGTTTATATTATGATTGGTTGGACACCTGTATATATTTCTAAACATTAATTATAAAGTATGCTTAGGATTTATATATGTTTTTTATATGTATACTGCTTTTAAAAACATGTGGGGAAATTGCGGCCTTCTGATTTTTAGGTGGTTCTTTTTAAGCACCAAAGGCAGCAGAAAAAAGTTTCATCTTTCTCTGCTGCACCCCTTTTAATGAAAAAATTTGTTATGTAAAATTTGGATTCCATCAAAAGGCTGCACTTATGGACCAGGAAGGTCGCAAGTTTCTTTGAGGCTGCAGGTTCCCTGCACCTGAATGGCTCATGGACAGCTGTCTTCTCACTGTGTCCTTGCATGGTGGAAGGGGTGAAGGTCTCTCTGCAGACTCTTTCATAAGGACACTAATCCCTTTTACAAGGGTTCAGCCCTCATGACCTAATCACCTTCCCATGGCTCTACCTTCTAATACTATCACCATGGGGCTTAGGGTTTCTATACTTGAATTTCAGGAACACACAAACATTCAGAACATAGCACCTTATGAATTCCCTTGTTATTAATAACCAAAGGATTTTTTTCCTTGTGTAGAAAGATTCACTATCCATTTTAAAATACAATTTCATTGGAAATATCTGGAGCATGTTCCAAGAAATCAATATAAAATATAGCTTATTAGAATAAAATTTGATCCTAAGTTGGGAACTACTGGCTTCAATATTTAAAGAATTAAATATAGAATTACTGTTCAGGGCAACATGACAGTAATAACAGCAAATACAATGAAGAAACAAAATACACATTTTGACCACAGAAATTTGAAGGAACTTGCTATGACATTTTCACATGTTTCTTATTCTTTGAGATTTATCCAAGTAACAAATGTATGGAATCATCTCATGATGGAAAACTGCAAGGATTCAATTCAAAATGCCTGGTAAAGCAGTAAGCTAATGATCGCATGCCAGATCAGCATTGTAAGAAACTTGGGAAATTAGTGCAACAATTAAGAACGCCAAGAGTGTTTTAAATTAAAGATCACAGTTACTGATGTGTTGAAAAGTTCATTTGAGGATTTTAGAAGGTTTTGAGCCAACCTTATTTTTTGAAAGTGTGTCTAAAGACTTTCATTCCTTCAGAACTCTGTGGAAACTTTTATAAGCACAGCCATCACTCAATTGAAAAATAAATCTGTCAGCATAAAACAACTTTTATTTCCTTTGTTCATCCAATCACTCATTCAGCCATCCATCGACCCCCTTCTAAGTGTCAGGTACTGTGTTAAGAGCTAAATACAAAGGACAAATAAAACATGGTCCCTTTCTTAGAGAGCCTTCCTGTCTAAGAGGATGAATAGTATGACATATGTGAAGAGTTACTGCTGAAAATCAAAAAACTGCCGAACATCACGACCTGAGTTAGAATGTTTTGAGAGTCATATTACCACACTAGCTAACATTTATGAATCCTTATTGTGTGTCAAACATGGAAACAGAGACTCCAATAAGTTGAGCCAAGTACCCAAGGTCACCTAAGCTCGTAATTCCACCCCAGGCTGTGTGTGTCCAAAACACTCATTCTAGACTGCCAGAATTAACCCTGAGATCCATGGAAACATGGACTAGGGTGGCCAAAAAAAAAAAAAAAAAAAAGAAGCATCAAAGTAACTGCTGCAGGTAATAACACAGGAGTATATCCTATGAGAATATAGTTTCCTATGGTACTGCGTTGTAGTTTTCCCTATAAAGAACTGTCCCTTCTGGCCTATGGGAACTTACCCTTCTTCATATTCTCACTCCCTTCCTAGAGGTCTATTCCACCTGTGTGCATACTATCTAGATTGAGACATCAACTCTAAGCCCTAAATGACTAACTTATTTCAATGTGTTACCATTAAAAAGAAAAACATTTCCATTGTGTCCTAGATTGTGCAAAGAAACGGCCTCGGTTTTCAGCTCTCAGCGCCGTGGGTGTGCACAATGGTCCCGGCAGCCTGAGGTCACCGACCCGGGTTAGGGGATTGTTCCCCCTTCGACTTTGGCCCGCCCACCCCCATGCTGGACTCTGGGCGCTCCCATTTACAGGGTTGAATACCCGACCGCAAAACCTAGTTACCGCAGACGCAGACCTTCACAGGGGGCAGGGGTCGCACTAGCTTCTTTGTTCGGCCTATTTTCTAAACATTCGTCTCTTTCAATGTCCACATTTTCCCCCTTGGCTTGCCCTCCCTGTGCCTGCTGCAAATCCACCCCTTTCTGCCTTCATGCATTTCCTCTATTATTTTGCTTTCCTTGCAAAACAAAACTCAGCGAGTAGGCGCTTAATAAAAATCCTACCTGTTGTTTCCGATGGATGCGAGGTTGCAGGAACCAGATGGGAAATTAGCAACTGCCTGTAGCTAGAAAGGGCGCAGACGTCTCTGCCAGGGTCCGAACAGACACCAGAGACCTGGCTGAGACCTCTGTATGTTGGAAAGACTACTCCTGAGAGGCACCAGGAAGACTTCTAACCACCCCAGGGAAGGTCCACCAGCGTGGGGACTAGGGGCACCCCCACCGGGACACTAGGTCTACCTCCCCGGGTTCTTCACCCAGCTGCCTCTTGACGCACAGATGGGATTCAGGGCCAGTTAAGCTGATTTGCTGAGGGTGCTTTTAGTAACCGGAATGTACTGAATCTATACATCTCTCCTTCCCTACAGGGGCTTTTCCGATCTCATTTTTACTCACATACCTTCACCACAGTCTTTTCCAACAGTATTTCTGCTTCCTGGAGCTGGGTATTCATGCTCTGCACTATGAACTCAGCATCATGAACAGCCCCAGTGAAAGCCCAACTTACACTTCAGGAAAGGCCTCCAGCAAATGGAGTATTAAATATGCTCTCAAAAAAGATCAGAATGGTAAAACTATGTTTAAATCTAGCTATGATGTTACCTGTGCCCACCTGCACTGGCATTTCCTGCTGAAGTCTTATTCCTGAGGAGCAGGACCTTGTACAACCAAGAAAACAGGTCCAGGTATCACAGCAGCTAAAGACAGACTTGTCTCTGAGATGCAGAAAAGGGAGTCAATACCTAAAATATGTGATCACATTTCCCTCCGTGACTCAGTCAGCATCTACCCTCTCAAAGCAATTAAATGTTCCTCATAACTCGAATATCCTCAGAAAAGCATAAGGAGAAATTAATTCATTATAGATGAAAAGGAACAGAGAAGTACTTGAGAGTTTTAGAAACAGTTTTGTTATTGTATCTTTGCCTGTATTAATTGCTTAGTGTTCAGTGATTTTCCTACTTAAGAGAATTAAGTTAGTAAACTCTCAAAGCTTGTGCTAATTCTTTTTGTGAATGAAAGAATGTGAAACATTTTAAACATTCATTTAAAAATACAGAATGCGCTCGGAATAAAAGTCTCCCTGTGTTACTTTCTCCTGCCCCCAAATTCACATTCCAAATGTCCTGTTACAATTTGGCACATTTACACTCAAAGTAAAGGTTTGAAATTATTTTGAATAGTCATCTTAATAGGCATCAGCAAGTGGTCTGTATTAAAGGAATTTGAAAGAAAAGTTTCATAATGTTCTCCTGTTCAGATAGTACCTTTAGTACAAACCAGAGTTTGTATTAAACAATTGAAAGCAGAATATGCCGACAGGGAGAAAGTCTCTAGGTGCTTAGAACGCAGGCAGACCTTGAAGCATTTGTAATAGACATTGGACTATTTAAGGACAGACTGTTTACCCATTTCCTTCAAAGGCAAGCCTCCTATGTGTGTACTTTTTGTTTTTCACATAGAACAACTAAAAGTTTTCCATATTTCTAAACTGATCCTGAATATATTTGCAAAGTTTGTAAGTTGCGACGAGACAAATTTCCTGCTAAATCAGGGTTTCTCTTCCCACTTTTTGATGTTGGGTTGCCTTGATTGGATAGAAAAAAACAAAACAAAACAGGAGCTGTCAATCTGTTTTCTTTTCAGGTCTTTTCTGTTCCTTTTGAAATTAGTTACAGCCTGCTTTCTGTAGCATTGTAACCAGCCTGACCTAATTTAATTACCATGACTTGTGTGGTTTAAAGATAAATACTTTTATTCAGTTTGTCTGCTTTGTGTATGTTTCCCTCCCTTTCATACAACGCTCTATATTTGAGCATTCAAAACCCTTGTTATTTCTTTCTTTATTGGGCTAACACAGAGCTAGTTTTTCTAGCGGTGTCTATATTCACCAATTTTCTTTGATGCCACGTTTGCTTTCTCCTTCCTTTGCTGTATCTGTTTGTGTGCTGGGAATTGTGGGCCTCTGTGGGATCCAGACTAAACATTCTTTGACTGGAACCACAGAGCATCCCTACTGTACGTGTCTCTGTGCAGACCCAACTGCTCTAATTTAGAAACAGAAGTGGGAGAAAAGGAGACTGAAAGAAACATGTCAGGGCCTTGGGGCTTAGAAACACTGTATTTAAAAATTCCAGTCCACAGAATGTACTACCAAGCCCAGGAAAAGATTAGACATTCACTTGGGCTATTTAAAATGGAAAACCTATTTCTGTTATTCCAGATTCACTGTGAGTCTTGTAAAGGGAATGCATAGCATTTTACTGCTGCTTTTTTTTTTTTCCTGAGAAAAGAAGGCATGCAGAAAGATTTTCACAGTAAAAAGAGATCGTGCTCTCTGGCTATTGAGCTGTACTCTCTAATAAAATGAACATCATAACAAGGGCAGTGAATAACCAACATTGAGGGCTTACGAGGGGGTGTTTAGATTGATTGGAGTTACTCTATTAACCTTCCTGAGCTCACTTGATATGTACCATCTGAGGGAGCCCTTTATTTTGCACAGAAAGGAACATATGCTGAATACTTACGGGGAATAAAACAAAGTGTAAAATCAGATCTCAGTCCTGAACAGATTGCATCTTGCTACAGGTGTTGCATAACCTTTGACCACCCCTACAGACCCTCCTCTTAAAAAAAGGTTCCCACAGCATGGTGCTTTTGCAAATTGTCCCACAGAAAATGTGAATGGGGTCTATTCTGCTACATGCTTTGCCATCTGAAATGGCACAAAAACCTGCTGTTCCACAAAACAGACCATTCTATTAAAAAAAAGTCAAGAGAAAAAAATCAAGAATGCTGTTTCCCTTCACAAGCGTCTTTGGTTTGCTTGGGCACATGAAAAGAGATTTTTATCTTGCAAATGAAGTGAAAAAAGAAATAATTACGAAGACAGCATTAAAAATTCCGTTTGAACTGTACAAGTAATATTGTACCTTAAACAAATAGAAGGAAGCTTTTTATAAACGCCAAAAGCCAAAACCCTGCAGATTAGCAGTGAAACAGTTTCACCACCTCAATTCTCACAATGCATCAAAATTGCCAAGAAAACTGTTTCCTGCCACCCTAGTCTTTAGATAGTAACAAATCCCTTTAAACTAGTCATTAGCCAGAGAATACACAGCGTAAAAGTAATAAAACAATGTCAAAAATCCTGTTACAAGAGGTCACAGTTTATACCAAATTAATTAGTATGCTTGAGTTATATTTAATTTGGAGAAGCAGCTGTCTCTGTAGCATTTTAAGTAGTTTATGGTTAATATTGAATACTTTTTTCCTCCAACCTTCCATAGCTATAGCTCTTTTGTTCACTAGAGTCAATAAAAGATGTGGAGAACTTGATTTCTGAGTTAATAAGTCTGGTGATAACCAAGGAAATTACAATGGGATCCTGGAATCAGCCAAAGATAGCAAATGTTACTGCCAAAGGAACCAGTTTTTGATGCTATAAACCCTTCAATGTAGAGAGAACAGGGACTAGATGGAATTCAAAAAATTACTGAGAGAGGCACATATTTGCTGTATATGCTGTATAAATTTGTTATATGAATTTTTGAACTGCACATAGCTTGTGATAAAAATACATGATTTTTCAATGCTGACTGAGCAATTTCAACTTAACTATATAACTTAGCAAAAATTTAAGTGTTGACATATTATTATATATTTATTTAATTCTTCCAGTTTATGGCAAGCCCCTAAAGGTCTATGTACATGCTTATTTTAAGATAACATATGGATAAATTAGTGCTAGTAATATAAAATGGAATAAGATTAGGGTAATGATATCTCAGTATTATTAGAACATATATAAAGAAGCTCTAACTATTTAAAAAAAATTTTCCCCTGAAATTTATGAAATACTATACATAAAAAGAAAAGAAATACTATACATACAGAATTAGGAAAGTTCTAAGTTAAAGATATTAAGAGTAAATTTTGAACTACTGAATATTAAAATATAATTTAAATCCAGAGCAAAATTTACCCCTAATACCTTAGATATTGTCATAGGGACCGGAAACAATGGTTAACCATTTTGATAAATTTGACTGTGTGAGGGTGTAATATGCCATAAACTTAAAACATCTATTTAAAAAGCTTGGATTTAAAATTTTCTTTTGTTGTTATGTGTTATAGACACATAACAGTTGTACATAATATGGGATACGTGTGATATTTTGATTGAGGCATACAATGTGAAATGCTCAAAAAAATGTGATTGGGGTATCTGTCACCTCAAATATTATCATTTCTTTGTATGAAATCCACTTTTTTAGTTATTTTGAAATATACACTACATTGCCCACAGTTACCTTGTTGTGCTACTGAATGACAATTAGACATCATTCCTTCTATCTGTGTTCCATACCCATTAACTAGCCCCTCTTGCTCCATCTCTAGTAGTAAAATAAATGATAAAAAGGGCGTTTGATATCAGAAACATTCAAGGAAGAATTTAGATACACCATATTAATGAATTAACCCAAGGACAGTGTAAAACATCCATGTACTATTATCTGGCTTTGCAGGAAAGAATTCTAAATCTCTGAAAGCCATGTGTCTAAATAGTCACAGCAAAGAGGAGCAAAGCCAGGACTTGGTTTGACTGATTCCAAAATCTGTATTCTCATTTACTGTTCTCAAATACTTCCCATAATAAAGAAATATTAAAGTTTGAAACCCTGATCCTCAATGTGAGCTCTAAGAACTGGTAGCGCCAGCCTCACATAGGAACCTACTAGAAATACAAAGACTGAGCCCCATCCTAGACCCCTGAGTCAGACTTTGCTCTTAACCAAGGTTCCCATGGATTCTTATGCATTTTAATTTTGATAAGCATTAATTGAATACGAACCTGAAAGTATGTTTAACCTCATAACAATCAAATACATAAAACAATTAATCAAAGTGATACTTCAAAATTATTTTTCACTGGTATAGATGAAAAAGATTGACGATAGTGGCCAGTGTCACAGATAAGGTTGGAAGGAGTAGGGAACAGACAAGAACAGCCACTGCAAAGGTTATGCAGGTCAAAACCTTCAGAGGTGTTTTGTGGATGTGCAGCAAATTTTAAATGTGTTTGACTTTGCAATCTCACTTTGGAGAATTTAACTTAATTGGATAGAGGCCAATGTGGCATATTATATTGGTTCCCGTGCCTGTTGTGACCAATTACCACAAATGTAATGGCTTAAAACAACACGTACATTTTATTTTAGTTCTGGATGTCTTGAAAATGGTTCACGGGACTATAATCAAGGTGTTAGCATTCTGGGGGCTCTCAGCAAGAATCCATTTCTTTGCCTTTGTTAGCCTGTACAGGATGCCTACCTTTCTTGGCCCATGTTCTCCCTGTCTCTCTAATCGTCTGCTACCATACTCAATTTTTTTCTCAGACACTGCCCACACCTATCTACTTCTTGTAAGGACCCTTGGGATTACATTGAGCCCACCCAGATAATCCAAGTAACCTCTCCATCTCAAAATCTTTAACTTAATCACATCTGCGAGGTTTCCTCTGTCATACAAGGTAACATATTTACAGGTTTCAGAGATTAGGATTTGAGATATATGGAGCCCATTATTCTGCCTACCACATGCACTAAGAGATTTTTATCACAGTGTTGTCAATAGTAATTAAGAACAATATGAATGCCCATTCACATGAAGGATTTCAGTAGTTCCAAGTAACGAGATTAAGCCTTATGATAAATATCTCTGTCTATTAAGGGAAATAGTCCATATACTTTGATGCTGAAAAAAATCCATTTACAAAACACTTCACATGTACACACAGAATCAGAGAGGCAGATCTAGAGAGACAAAGAGAAAGAGAGAAAAAGGAAACAGTTTTACCTCTTTATTAATAGCATTCATCTCTGAATGGAGTAATTTATGGTGATATTTTCTTTATTTATGCTTGTCTAATTATTTTATTCCTTACAGTGACCATTTAGTATTTTGTGATCAAATAAAAATGAAAACTTTATGCATGTACACAATACACGTTTTACTAGAAACCTACATGTTCATAAATGCTTTCTTCAGACCAATTATTGGCAAGTTGCCATAGAGTCCCTCTAACACTCAGTAGCCTGAAAAACTACAATGTGCATGTTTGATTTGGGATTTCAGTCTTAGTTTACATGCTACACAAAATGCCAGAATGTCAGTAGGAGAGCAAAGATTTGGCTTGAATACATAACTATGTGAATAAAACCTAACAGTGTTTTACTTAACTTTTGGCAATCAAACCTCAATAAATATGATAAATATGCTCACCTTCTTGGAGCACAATTACCCAAAGGCCAATTTCACTTTCTGTATAACATGTAAGATTGAATATATACTCTGACTACTATAGGTTAGGACCATAAACAGAATAGTGATTTGATTTCTCTAGGAAGAAACCTGTGACCAGTGTAATATTAGCTCCAAAGGGTTTAAATATATTAGAATTAACAAGATTATTCTGGAACCATAATCTTGAGTGAATTTAGGTAGATAAAACATCCAGAATGTAAAAAAATTTTAGAATGGATTTAAGATGTTTGCAAAGAAGTTTAGAATCAACCCAAATACCTATTGGTCATGAGATATCCTAGCTTAAATGAGTCCTGAACATTGTGGAAAACAGCCTACAGCAGGGGTGGCGAACACGCAGCTAGAGCCGCATGCGGCTCCCGGCCAAAATGAATTTCGGCTCTTTGCCTCTTATCATTATTTTGTATACTGTGGCTCTTTGCCAAGTTTGGATTTTGTTATACTGCTTCTGAGGAGGGACCT